>JXCR01145070.1:129499-189961 GCA_002079205.1 Phalaenopsis hybrid cultivar | reverse complement strand
TTATATATATATATATATATATATATATATATATATATATATGTATATATATTAATAATATAATATAAAGTATTTAAATCCACCGTTCCGCGCACTTCCTCTCGTGCACGAGACCATATCAAAATTGGTGTCTCCCTAGCTAAATTGGACGTGTCAGATTCGCTGACACTGTCTGTTTCGTTATCCGGTGTCGCCCGGACGACTTCGTCAACGATTGGGTTGAAAACATGTCAAATTCAAATTTCTTTAAAATTATCGCTCGTGATCGATCGATCCAGCAATTGATTCGAGTTTGATCAATCTCGAAGCCTTCCACAAGTGCAGATGATGTGAATTTTGATAGCTATGTACATCGACGCGTGAATTTTGGTATTCGTGCATCGTGAAAGCGTGCGGAGGTCGCAATGAGTTTTCCCATAGTTTCAGATCTTATGGGTACTTGACTCGAGCTTCGTCACGCTTGTTTTAATCGGCTCAACTAAGCGTTAAGGGTTTAAAACTGATCATATGAAACTGCAAGGAGTTAGGAAGTGGCTCGAATTTCTAATTGGTGCTGGTCCTAGACTAATCCTCTAAGAGAGTCGTTTGGAAACCCTAAGGCTAGATCCTAGGCTCTAATAAGAGTAAGAGACTTCACAAAAAATGAGGTCAACATGCTCATGCAAAATCCAAAGTGCCTTAGTGGTTTTATCCCTATTAAGTTTTGAATTGTGGATAGTAGAGTCACATATTTTTTTCATGTATGCTCCAACAAAGAGGTATTCAAAAATTACAGTCAAAATGACCCAACAACGAATTATTTGAGAGACAACAAGATCTGCAATATCATGAGAAAGAGTGATGTGGATATCAAGTTGCCAAATAGAATAATCTGGAAACTTACTGAAGTTAAACATGTTTCAAGTCTAAAGAAAAATCTGATTTCAGTGACCCAACTGTCAAAGTCAGGGTTCATAATTATTGTCACTGGTGATTCGTGGAGATAATCAGGGGGCAATGGTGATGACTCAGAGTAACATTGAAGATTCTTTACTTGATCAATGAGATTATATTTTGTTGATGTGACTTGACTAAGTTTGATGCAGGTTTTTGACACTGTAGGCTTATCAATATAAATGAGAAATGTATGAAGTCCCTACTTTATAAAAAAAACTTGGGGTTTAAACTTAGTAGATTTAGATTTCTGTGAATATTGTTTATATGACAAACAAAATGAAGTTTCTTTATCAAATGAATGATGAAGTAAAAAAAAAAAGAACATACTAATATATGGGATCATACTCTAATTCAGTATATTGAGGTTTCTCACTACTTTGTTACATTTATAAATGATCACGCTAGAAAGGTGTGCATTTACTTATTAAAATAAAAATATGAAACTTTTCAAGTGTTTAAGAAGTTTAAAGTCATTGTAGAAATTGATGCAAACTTGGAGCTAAAGTGTCTCAAATTAGATAAAGAGGACGAGTATCGTGATCAAAAGTTCCGGAATTGTTTTGTTACAGAGGGGATCATACATGAATTCACTGTTCCAAAGACATCACAACAGAACAGTGTGACTGAGTGCATGAATAGAATAATCTTAGAGCATGCTAGGAGCATGATATTGCATGCTTGTTTGCCAAAACAATTCTTGGCTGAAACAGTGAACACTGTTGCTTATCTGATTAATCGAGGTCCCTCAATACCTTTGAATGAGGACTTACTTGAAGATGTCTGGAGTGACAATGAGGAAAATCTATCTCATCTATAAGTGTTTGAGTGTTCTACCAATATTCATATTAATGCAGGCTCCAGAAGCAAGCTTGACTCGAAATTTATTAAGTGTATCTTTATTAGTTATGACTTGGATGAGTTTTAGTACAAGATTAGAGATTATCAGAATTAAAAATTTATCAGGAACAGAGCTGTTGCATTTAATGAAATGGAGATGTAAATGACATAATCAAACTTCAGTATCAAACGTTAGTTATTTCTGAAGGGCCCAAATATGTTGAGATAGAAGACATTGATGATCAGGAGAGTGGATAGAGAAGAATTGCTCATTCTGATGAAACGCAGTAAGTTCCTTAGTCACCTTTTGCTGAAATCATGTTTTTTAGTCACCTGCTAGTAAAGTCGGGAGGTTCAACAGAGTGATATGATCGGTACACAATTCTTCTTTTTTTACATTATTTATTGCAAACAGATAGTGGTGAACATTTCAAATGATGACAACTTTAAGGAAATGATTATTTCAATTCAAATTGTATAGACTTTAACACAATACAATAGAAGAACACCTCACGTACTGTAAAAATCTCCAACTAATATTCTTCTATTTCTTCATTCCCCTCTTCCTCTTTCACTTTCACAAGCTCTTTATTTAGCTATTTTTGCTAGTGCAGCTTTCATACGATCCTCACTGAATACAGTGACCATCTTATTTTATGAGAAAATATTACATCTGGATAATTAGATATGCAGACGACGGTGTGGATCACACCACGCTTTATGCACAATGTGGTGCTGCAATTCACGCCGTCATCCGCACGTTTGATCAAAGGATGTAATATTCAAGAGGGAATAAGGACTGGGCTCAGGAAAAGAAAGTAATTATGGAGTGTTTGTGAGCGGCTTTGGAGTCCATTCTACGCGTAAAATTGTTCTACATAAATTTGAAAAGTCCTTGTTAAATCTATATTATTGTTTTATTATTCTGAATAAAATATCATACATTATTCAGCATGCACACCTTCATTATCTTCTGTGTTTTGTGCTTTTGCAATATCAAAATTCAATTAAAAAAAAATATTTCAAGAAAATCGAGCTATATGGTGAGGAATACTAATACTGCACAAGTACATGAGACAGTACTTAAAAAAGCTTTACTTGCTAATTCAACCGAATTAATAAGAAAGAAAATTTGTGATCAGCTTTTTTAAACACAGTTTTTTCGTTCGAAACAACATTATGTATATCTAAAACAAATTTGTCGCGTTAAGATTTATTTTTAATTACTTTTCCTCGAAAAAAAAAAATCTTCAGCAATTAAAGCAAGCTTGTAAGCACCCAATGAAGAAACCAGAGAAGAAAAGCCATTAGTCCTGCTGAGCTTTAGAAGTAACTTTACCTTATTTTGTTAGGAACATTTTTCATCATTACCAGCAAAGCTTTCTTGTGCATGTGTGGTTGAATAGCAGGGCAATTCTCCTTTGGCAGAAAAGAGACAAAGAAACACACAGCTTAAGACAAATAAAGTAGCGATCACACGTCTGGATGACAGCTAGCGGTCTGGATGGGCCGTTGTGCCATTCAAGACGGCATGGCTGCATACAGACTGTCGTCCGTACATGCGATCGACTACAAGTAATATTTTTTTTTTCTCGCGCACAGTGTTTATTCTCTCTGCCAGAGGAGAATTGTCTGTTATTCTGAAACTTCACACCTTAGTAATATTATTCACTCAACTCCGTTGTCGAACTTCTGCATTTATTGACTACTTATATGGCTGAAAAGCAAATAGAATGGCATGGATATGCTGCGGGATATGCTTTGAACAGAATCTATAGCAATGGTCCTAATTCCCATATCCTTCCTCCCAAAAGCAAATTATTATCTATTCCATCTTCAACTCAAAATTTATTCTAGTTACTTTCAAAGTTGTCATTATTTTTTATTAATAAATGATTATTTGATGCCTTTATTGTATCCAACTAAGTTAACAGATTTTTGTTTTAGTTTTTCAATACTACTGTGGAATGTTGTGTGTAGAAGGAGCTACATGAACATTCAAGTTGAATTCAAAAAACTTTGGGGAGTTATTAACATTGAAAAGGCATTCCACTTAGTAATTCCTGCAAAAAAAATTCATGTGAAAATGTTTAGATTATGATCTTCAACTCAAAACTTGTATGGTTATAACATAATTTTGACTGAGATGTTGGTTATGCTTTTGATTGATTATTTATGGCTTTGTTAAGCATTAAATTCTCATGGTTTGAATACAAATCTTTTTTTATAATTTGAAGATTCTTTATGTGGTGCTATCATGCTTTCAAAACAATGTATTGGTGCTCCTTTTTTTTTAAGCAAAATCATTATCATTTTAAAATAAAAAGGAATGAGTGATTTGAGCTAGAAGGAATCATATTTGTAGGTTTATTTGTAGCTAATCACTTTTTGCGATATATTATTTATAGGTTTATTGAAGAATGCACAGATGAAATGGAAGATTCTATGGATCTTCCCTATTGATGCTATTTCTCAGTCTGCTTGCATTAGATAGATTTGCAAATCCTCTTAGCTTTATAATTTACGGTTGAAATTAAGTGCAAGTGATAGAGGCATATGCTCATGAATAAGAGAATTTTTGATATATTTGAAGGATAGGCTCCATTTTTGTCTGCCCTTCAAATGCATGAAAAATCATCCTCCAAATTTATAATGCACCAATCACAAAATTTTCTTAAGCTAAAAATCAAATTATATTAATTTCAACTTTAATTTAACTTGAAACAATCAACGTGTAAAAGTCATGAATTAATTTTTGCAATAAAGATTCAAAGTTTTGAGATATTGAAGTGTGGATATAGATGGTATAATATTTAGAGTTAAATTTCATAATTAAAATGAAAAGTATTGTTAGAATGTTGTACAACTATCGNAGTTTTGAGATATTGAAGTGTGGATATAGATGGTATAATATTTAGAGTTAAATTTCATAATTAAAATGAAAAATATTGTTAGAATATTGTAGAACTATCTTTCATATATATTGACAGGTTTTGTAAAATTCAATTTAACCAACTCTTAGATTGTATATATAATTCTAAGTGTTAGGCAAGAAAATGTGTTATATTATATGTCGATTTGAGATTGGTAGAAACTTTTAAAATTGATAACACGAATGAATAATGAAAGGAGGAAAAATTAGATTAGATAGATTGTGGTTATAGCATCTATTAAAATTAAAGTATATGTTGAAATATAGTATTTTGGTTTAGGAATAATAAAAAAAAAAAATTAAAGCTGTTAAAATATTAGAAAATAAAATTAACATAAAAAAAATTAAAGAGGTTTAATGCTTCACAAAACACTCTGTTGTAATAAATGGACTAGAATTTAGATTCATAAAACTAACCAGCATTTGGCCTATATTTAACGATTATGATGATGTTGATGCATGTAATATGCAACACGGTGATAAATTTATGATGATAGTTCATTATGATATGTGATTCCATGAAATAAAGTTTGTTTAAAGATGTTCATATATGCCATTCATTAAATATGCAAGTTATCTACTTAGAACCTTTTTGTAAGCATTCATTTTGACTTTCTCAAAATTAAGAGTAAAAGTTGGGTTATTTAGGAAACTAATCTCCTTTACATATAATTGCATAAATTTCGTACTTTTCTTATGCTATAATCATATAGATGAAGCATTTTAACTGGAAGTTTTACATGCTTATTAAGAGAATGAAAATAATTAGTCAAACTATTTTTTGAAATAAATCTTTCATTATATGTTTAATTTGTAGAGCATGACTTTTTTCTCTTCCTATGAGCATTCTATAGTTCGAATCAAGGTGCAATTTTTTTTCTGCATTTGTTCCTTAATATGTAGAGATCAAATCACATGGAGTTCCAATAAATAGTGGTTAAAATACATGTACAAATTGAAGGAAAGAAATTAATAGAATATTACACCAAAAAACTCCACAAATGCAATCATGTGAAGAGTAACTCACATATGATAAAACGGCATTAAGAGAAATTTTTTTTTATTTCCATGTTTATGTTTGTAGAAAAAATCTACTAATATAAAGTGTTCTTTATTACATTAGTACAAGCAGTTTGCACAATTCTTCTAAACTCATATTTGAAGTTCTCCAAGTGAAGTGCCTTAACCAGCTTTTCAAAAGCACTACACGTGCCATAAAAATAAAAATATAACTTATAATAAATTTTATACATTGAAAAGAAAGAAAGTGAGCAATAGAATTCCAAATTGATGCATTAGTTATAAATAGACTTTAATTATTGTAAGTAGCTTCCCCATTTCATGAAACCAAAAACCAAATTGATGTAGTGCAATATGGGTACATCACAAGTGCTATGACTACGAAATAATGGATAGATTTTAAGTACTTATATGTGCATAGTTCTTTTCTAGTCATATTTTATGTTTAAGACAGCGTATTATTGTAAGATTGTTTTTTATATTATGTTGTATGTTGGATTTGTCTTTGTGATGTAAGTCATATGATAGCTTTAGGGAAATTTCATGAGCCATATTTAGAAGCTATATTAATTGTCTACTTTAACTTTCTCGAATGTGATTGATTGTTCGCACGTACAAATCACACATGTAATATTTTCTCTCGAAAGAGGTAAAGAAAAATAAGGAAAAATAAAACCCTGAATCTCCCAATATATCATGCAAGCCATTCCAACTCCTCAAGAAATAGGAATTTCTGACAATAAAAAAAACAATAAACCAATATAAAATAGCATATTAATTCAATAACATCAAAAGAGTCAGCTAAGATAATAAATAATTGTAAATATTTTCACATAATGGTCCAAAAAAAATCCCCATCCTTCAACCTAATGCAAATAGCCAAAGAATAAAACTAATGAAAAATATTTACAAAAGTACACTAACCCTGTTATAGATTTAACCGGATTCAAAGGCCACTTCTAAATTTTTTTTACAAATTTTATTTTTTAAAAAAGAGGCGTAGTCCTTTTTCAAAAAGAGGCGTTTACATATATACTACCCAATTCTTTTGTATTTACATATATATCACCTAAACTATACTTGCCACATTTAAAACACCAAAACCTCTTATATCACATAAAAAATATCATCATTTTAACCTTTAGAAGTGAAATACATGCCTTTTCATGCATGGGTAGGTGGCATGAGTGTGAAAGTTGAAGTTTAGGTGTTAGATGTGTACATACATAGCAATTCTGGAGCATGGATGCAAACCTTCCTAAGAATTTTGGCATGACCAAAATTTGGGGCATTTGGCATCTACATACATACCCCCAGTTCCTATATATTTACATATCTAACACCTGAATTTTACTTTTTACATTTAGGCTATCAAAATCTTTCATATTGATACGCCTTGAACAAATTTCCAACATCCAACACAAATCTTAAGGCATCACACGGATCTCAATGCTTTTTTTTGTGAAAGAAATGTTTAAGATTTTTGAGAAAAAGTCATCCAGAAGTCTGATTTTAACAAAATTATAGTCAAACTGACTGGCTTGACAAGACAGAGCTAATGATGCCAAAATTGGTCAAATTTAAGACAGTCAAGCCATTAAACCGCTTTTAGAGGCTTACAAAACATGTTTAGAAAGTGAAACGAATGCCGAATCTGGTGAGCTTATGATTGAATCGAGCGTCGCGACAAGACAAATCCAACAAGCCCAAAATCGCTTAATTCTGATATCGTTAAGGCACTCGAGTGTTCATCAAACACTGTCTGAGTAAGAGAACCTCTCAGAGCTTTCTGATTATAGTGATTCATATTTCTTCATTAATTGCAACCGAGACTATAAATAAAGTCTCACCTATCTCTTGAAGAAAAAAAAATTTGAAGCCTAAAGAGGAGAGCTTGAAGTTTAAAGAAGAGCTTTAAACTTGAAGAAGAAACTGAAGTCTAACATCACCTCGTCGCCGATAGCTGTCAACTGCCACTCGTAGGCTGCCGCCAAACATTATAGTTTACCGCCAACTTCTTTCAACAAGTTCAACACCAATGTTGTAAATTGAAAGATTATGTAACATTTTTCTGGCTGTGAGACAATAGACTATACTTGTAATTTCCAGTTTATAGTAGATCTCTTTAGCTAGGTCATGTCCCATGATTTTTTTCCTTTCCGGGTTTTCAACGTAAAAACTTTCGGTGTCTCTACTAGTTGTTTTTCCTTTCATTTGAATATGTGTTGAATCTTCGTACAACTCTAAGACGATAATCTATTGCTCTACCGTCGTGAATTTTCTACAACGAATCACATATCTCCAAAAAAATCACCATTTAAAATTTAAAAAAGTGAGAATAAATGTTTTCATGCATAGGTAATTTGGCATATATGTTAATAGTGAAGTTTAGGTGTTCGTTATGTAAATTCTCTTATTCAAGTTACTGCTGTAGTTTAATATTTTTACAATTTGGTCTGGTTTTAAATGTTTTGCCTGCTGTTATTCTCTTAACCTTGTAAGAGTTAAAGCTTTGTTTGGGATGGCTTTTTGACTAATTTGTGGTAGAAAAATTATTCGATAAAATAATATCAATTTGAATGTCAGCTTTTGCTTTGCTGCATGTTTTTAAAGGAAGATTTTTATATATGACACCCAATTCCTTTATATTTACAAAATAGTTATATTTTTGTACTATGAGATAAAAGATTTGGGTAGCATATATATAAAAAGTAAAATTTAGATGTTAGATACTTAAAGACATAAGAATTGGGTGGTAGATACATAAATGCCTTCTTCTTAATTATTATGGCTTAAAATCTGTAAATATAAAATACCAATGCAACATAAAAGAAAGGAGAATAAAAAAAAATTTCAGATTTTTGGAAATACTTTTAAAATAAGTTAGGAGAATAAATAAAGATTTTAGATTTTAAGAAAAACTTTTAAAATAAGCAAGGAGAATAAAAAGGAGATTTTAGATTTTAGAAAAGAGTTTTAAATTAAAGAAGGAGAATAAAATTAAAATTTCAGGATTTAGATAAGGATTTAAAATAGGAAAGTGCTTAGGAAGGAAATGTGAGGCGGAGAGAGAGGAAAGGTGAGGAAGGAAAAAGTAGGGCGAGAAAGGAGGAAGGGAAAGTAAGAAGGGGAAAGAGGGGGTNTAAGGATTTAAAATAGGAAAGTGCTTAGGAAGGAAATGTGAGGCGGAGAGAGAGGAAAGGTGAGGAAGGAAAGGGGAGGGCGAGAAAGGAGGAAGGGAAGGAAAATGGGGAGAAGGGAAAGTAAGAAGGGGAAGGAGGGGGCGGCAGCCCCCCCTCCTTTGAGGACCTGCTGGTCCTCCCTCGAGCCCCGTGTAAGATCGCCTTCCTCTCGAATTTTAGTTATCTGATTTAGGGTTTTGGGACAGATCGTCTACCTCTTAAATTGTATGTGCTTATCTTCATGTATTCGGGTTGTGCTGTTTTGTTTTGATGAAATAAAATATTTTGTTTTGCTCTAATCTTTGTGAAAAATCGTGTTGGGTCGTTTTAGTGCGNCTGGTCCTCCCTCGAGCCCCGTGTAAGATCGCCTTCCTCTCGAATTTTAGTTATCTGATTTAGGGTTTTGGGGCAGATCGTCTACCTCTTAAATTGTATGTGCTTATCTTCATGTATTCGGGTTGTGTTGTTTTGTTTTGATGAAATAAAATATTTTGTTTTACTCTAATTTCTGTGAAAAATCGTGTTGGGTTGTATTAGTGCANAAATTGTATGTGCTTATCTTCATGTATTCGGGTTGTGTTGTTTTGTTTTGATGAAATAAAATATTTTGTTTTGCTCTAATTTCTGTTAAAATCGTGTTGGGTCGTATTAGTGCAGCTTACGAGATTTTCATAATCATTAACATTGTTATGTTGCAAGCGCTATTATTAAAATTGATAAATNGCTTACGAGATTTTCATAATCATTAACATTGTTATTGTTGCAAGCACTATTATTAAGATTGATAAATTTACTGTAACGACTAGCCACAACAATCCATCAAATGTGCATTTAATCTTTGCAGCTAATCAAGTGGGATCAAACATATTATGTAGTGCTAATAGATGCGTCCTTGATCTAAGTCGTTGCATTAAAAGCCGCTAAATTCCGTATNGTGCATTTAATCTTTGCAGCTAATCAAGTGGGATCAAACATATTATGTAGTGCTAATAGATGCGTCCTTGATTTAAGTCGTAGCATTAAAACCCGCTAAATTCCGTAATTAGCTGTTGCATCATGTAGAGGTTCTCGAGGCGTTGCAATTTTTTTTCCTATAACATGCACTCCTCTTAATTAATGTTTGGATCTTAGTACTAATAATCAATTTTCTAGTAAGATCACCACTTTCTAAGTCATTAATTTTCTTAAAAATTTTGTTTAATGTTCGAATTTCGAAGATGATGGTCAATTGTTTCACTTTTCATACGGCGTTTTTANTAGCTGTTGCATCATGTAGAGGTTCTTGAGGCGTTGCAATTTTTTTTCCTATAACATGCACTCCTCTTAATTAATGTTTGGATCTTCGTAATAATAATCAATTTTCTCGTAAGATCACCACTTTCTAAGCCATTAATTTTCTTAAAAAATTTATTTAATGTTCGAATTTCAAAGATGATGGTCAATTCTTTCAATTTTCATACGGCGTTTTTAGTCTTCAGTCTATTTGTTTTTACCTATTTTCATTCATTAGATATGGGATACAGCCGGGCAGGAGAGGTTTCAGAGCCTTGGCGTGGCTTTCTACCGTGGTGCAGATTGCTGTGTTCTTGTTTATGATGTTAATGTCATGAAGTCATTTGACAACCTAAACAATTGGAGGGAAGAATTTTTAATTCAGGTAAAATCATTTTCCCACCTTTTTTCTCTTTTAAAATTTTAATATACAATATCTTTGCATGNGTTCTATTTTCTTTGGTCTTTCCAAGTTATCTGTTGTTATATTTGTAGATAATGCTCAAGAAATTGATTAAGCAAACTCGATTTAACACCTCTTAAACTGTAAAGGATGTGTAAAATGCATAAATTTTTTTTTTCGGAGTGATTTGTGTACTGCAGTTTTACCAGAGAAAACTGAATATATAAACACTACTGCTATTGTTTTCGGTGAGTTCTTAGCATTTATTCTCATATAACTTAACTTTGGAAGATGAGNATTTCAGTGTATTGCCAAGGATGCTCTAAAAAATGAACCTGAGGATGAAATGTGAGTGATTTTGAGCCCTCTCACTTTTATTTACCTTCACTATATTATCATTTGTATGGTATCCTCCCTTACATTTTTTCTCCCTATCTTCAGTTCTCCTTGTAAAACTCGAATTAATCATTTACCTTTTGAAGATGAACAAGAATTATGCAAGGGGTATTGTTTATGGTGTATGAGGATATCTGATATTTGGATGATGGAAATTCATAAACTTTAATTTTCAAGATCATATCAGAAAAAGTAAAATTATCATAAGACATTATATGGCTTACTTAATATTAGTAGAAACACCAATAAAACTATGAATTGTAAAGAAATTCCTCGATCAACATTAGAATCTCTGGTTTTTAAGCACAAGATTAACAATTTCCACCCCTGACGTCATAGAACGGAAAACCTCTTTCACCCTGACATCATATAATCTGCTATTTTAGTATTCAAAATTATGACGGAAAACCTCTTTTAACATCACAAAAGCTCCTTCATAAAAAAATGGTTATACCTTGTTTGAATATGTTTTTTCTGTATGTTGTACAAATAAAAGCTAGTTTGTCTCTCTGTAAGTATCCTATGTTTTGTGGAGCTACATTTAGGTGCACGGCTTCTATATAGAATTGATAATTAAGAAGCTAAATATAAAATTCTTTATCATTTTATATGAAGCGTTAGTATGATTTTCCTTATGAAATTAGTATTATTGACATGATATCTCTTGTTGTTGATGAAGATATCTCCCGGACACCATTGATGTTTCCGGCGGTCAACCGCAAAGATCATCAGGATGTGACTGCTAGAACCTGCGCTTCCGTCCTTCCTGGTCCTCTGTTGTCAACTAAATTGTTTAGAAGATTGTTACTGCAATCAATATCCTTCCTATTTTCCCTTAATAGGCTTACTTGGTTCTATTTTCTTTGGTCTTTCCAAGTTATCTGTTGTTATATTTGTAGATAATGCTCAAGAAATTGATTAAGCAAACTCGATTTAACACCTCTTAAACTGTAAAGGATGTGTAAAATGCATAAATTTTTTTTTTTTCGGAGTGATTCGTGTACTGCAGTTTTACCAGAGAAAACTGAATATATGAACACTACTGCTATTGTTTTCGGTGAGTTTTTAGCATTTATTCTCATATAACTTAACTTTGGAAGATGACCTACTCATTGCAAATTACACTAAAAAAGTGACAAAAACAATAACTATCAATTGAGGCAATTATGGAATGCTTCACATGATGAGATTCTTGAATTTCTAGTAATAGAGGTGGTAATCTACAAGCAGGTTAGTGAAGTGACATTAAGAATGGGGAATTGAGTGAAGCAAAAGGCTAATAACCTCTATTTGCTAGCCTGCAATCACAACCTAGCATGTCTCAACAATGCCCATGCCCCATGGTATATATTTTTTTATTTCCATTCACAACTATCATTAGAGCTAGCGTGGACTTCATGAATCTTCAAGAAATCCTTCTTAGTTTTGTGGAGTTCTTCTTCTCATTATTCGGAATCACTTACTGATTTGGTAATATTTTCTTCTCCGTCTATAGCTATGAGGCGAAGAAATTGAAGGGCCCAACTCCACTTTTATGGTGCGATGCAATGCAAAATTGTGTTCTCCCCCCAGTAAGTCCACTATCATCATTGATCAATACTTCAATTTAGAAAACTTCATCCATACTGAGAGATGAATGTTCAGAAGGCACTTTCTCCTCTCAAGGTTTTTATGGCGGAGGTTGATTTTCTTATTTAGTCCTGTAATCATCAATCTATAGTAAATTTTTATAATTGACTTAAAACTGATGGGCACCACAAAATTTACGGCGATAGAGTAATGGTTTATCGTCTTAGTGTTGCACGAGATTTCATCACGCATTCAAGCCCTTTGCCCGGTCTATTGAGCATGTTGAATGTGAACCTTTAGATTCTTGTTATTTAAGAAATGAGTCATAAAAAATGTCTAGATTTATTAGGTTTTCAGCATATGAATTTTAGAACTACAAAAGCTTGATAAAGCTCTTTGATTATATTGTGAAATGTTTTCATCCTCATCATCAACAAATAACGAAATTAAACTTAAAACTTTTAAGTAAAGTATATGTTTACTCCTTTTCTTTTTAGCAAAATGCGACACATAATTTAAAGAGGCATTTGCATACCTAACACACAATTCTTATATATTTAGAAATCTAACCCCTAAATAATTATATGTTATTTTTGACCCTCAATTAATGAACTAAGGTAAAAAGGCAATTTTGTAATGTGGCACCGCCACCTACCACATCTCACCTACCTCCCACCTACCTCCCACCTGCCACTCTCTTGCTTCTATAAATAGAGAGGGTGTGAGGCTTAGGAGAGCAAGGGGGAAGAGATCTTAAACTACCACAAAAGAGGAGAGAATAACTATAGAGTTAGAAAGGAGGAGAGCATCTTGAGGCTTTGTATCAATATGTCGCTTGAGAGAGAGGCCATAGAAGGAAGATGAGGGCTCGTCTCTATGTATAAGCTATGTATTCTCCATTTCTTTTACCTTAGTGAAATATTTGATTGATTCCCCCCCGTGGACGTATATCCAGTTGGATCAAACCACGTAAACGATTTGTGTTTGCTTGTGTTCCTTTTTTGTCTCATTTTCTATGCCAGGAAGTATATATCTCACAACATTATATTTATAAGCATACCACTTAAATTTTTAACATCACATCAAAAACTCCATTACCACTCACCTTTTCTTGCATGTGTTTTTGACTCCAAGGTCCTATAATTGTAAATATTTTTTTGGTGTTAGACATGTATGTAAATAACGATGAAGATACATAAATATAATATTCTTGAAGATGGAATGAGCATTCTTCTTTTGTGAGTAATGATCAAGAAAGATAGGGAAGAAAAGCTAAAGACATAAAACTAGAAGCTCCTCAAGCATAGTTCAAAGCATATCCTGTAGCACATCCCAGCCAATATCACACACTTCTTATGTATTTACATATCTAACCTCTAAAATTTCATATTTACATTTTATAGTGTCATAAATCTATATATGAAAATGTATATTTCAGTTTTGAAAGATAAACAATGGTGATATTTTTGATATGATGTTTTAGAGTCGGATGTTATGTTTGTAAATATAGAAGCTTAGGGGTTAGATATGTAAATAAATAAGAATTATGGNACTGGAAGCTCCTCAAGCATAGTTCAAAGCATATCCTGTAGCATATCCCAGCCAATATCACACACTTCTTATCTATTTACATATCTAACCTCTAAAATTTCATATTTACATTTTATAGTGTTATAAATCTATATATGAAAATGTATGTTTCACTTTTGAAAGGTAAATAATGGTGATATTTTTGATATGATGTTTTAGAGTTGGATGTTATGTTTGTAAATATGGAAGTTTAGGGGTTAGATATGTAAATAAATAAGAACTGTGCGGTATGTATATAAATTGAGTCCTGCATGTGTAAATAAGAAAGTTTAGCAATGAAAACATAGCTTGAATGAATGTCCCCTAAAAATTAAAAAAACCAGATGTTTTAAATGTGGTAAAAAATTGAACCAAAGCTCCTTATCAATATTTATGAGTATAAAACATATGACTATCTTTTGGTCGGACATAAAAAAAAAATATAAGTAAAATATTTTGGAGATTAATATTTATATTACAAAATGATATTTAAAGTTATTATTTTTTAATACCAAAATTATTTGTAATATATATTATTAATCAAATGTCATTTTCTTTCGATCCTGTTGAAAAATTATTATGTCCAGAGTGCAGATGCAAGCTACGTCCGGACAACGGATGCGATACAGTGAGCGCGATTTTGTTATCCTTCGCTCCGTCTGGTGTATCTAAGTAGATAACTTGCATATCTAATGAATGACACATATGGACATCATTAAACAAACGTTACTTCATGGAATCTAATATCATAATGAACTACCATTACAAAAATTTTCATTGTGTGCTACATATTACATGCATCATCATCATTATCATCATTAAATATAGGCCAAATGCTGGTTAGTCTTATGAATCTAAATTATAGTCCATTTATTATAACAGAGTGTTTTGTGGAGCATTAAACCTCTTTAATTCTTTTATATTAATTTTATTTTCTCGTAGNGATTGATTCCCTCCCGTGGACGTAGATCCAGTTGGATTGAACCACGTAAACGATCTGTGTTTGCTTGTGTTCCTTTTTCGTCTCATTTTCTATACCAGGAAGTATATATCTCACAACATTATATTTATAAGCATACCACTTAAATTTTTAACATCACATCAAAAACTCCATTACCACTCACCTTTTCTTGCATGTGTTTTTGACTCCAAGGTCCTATAATTGTAAATATTTTTTTGGTGTTAGACATGTATGTAAATAACGATGAAAGATACATAAATATAATATTCTTGAAGATGGAATGAGCATTCTTCTTTTGTGAGTAATGATCAAGAAAGATAGGGAAGAAAAGCTAAAGACATAAAACTAGAAGCTCCTCAAGCATAGTTCAAAGCATATCCTGTAGCACATCCCAGCCAATATCACACACTTCTTATGTATTTACATATCTAACCTCTAAAATTTCATATTTACATTTTATAGTGTCATAAATCTATATATGAAAATGTATATTTCAGTTTTGAAAGATAAACAATGGTGATATTTTTGATATGATGTTTTAGAGTCGGATGTTATGTTTGTAAATATAGAAGCTTAGGGGTTAGATATGTAAATAAATAAGAATTATGGGGTATGTATATAAATTGAGTCCTGCATGTGTAAATAAGAAAGTTTAGCAATGAAAACATAGCTTGAATGAATGTCCCCTAAAAATTAAAAAAACCAGATGTTTTAAATGTGGTAAAAAATTGAACCAAAGCTCCTTATCAATATTTATGAGTATAAAACATATGACTATCTTTTGGTCGGACATAAAAAAAAAATATAAGTAAAATATTTTGGAGATTAATATTTATATTACAAAATGATATTTAAAGTTATTATTTTTTAATACCAAAATTATTTGTAATATATATTATTAATCAAATGTCATTTTCTTTCGATCCTGTTGAAAAATTATTATGTCCAGAGTGCAGATGCAAGCTACGTCCGGACAACGGATGCGATACAGTGAGCGCGATTTTGTTATCCTTCGCTCCGTCTGGTGTATCTAAGTAGATAACTTGCATATCTAATGAATGACACATATGGACATCATTAAACAAACGTTACTTCATGGAATCTAATATCATAATGAACTACCATTACAAAAATTTTCATTGTGTGCTACATATTACATGCATCATCATCATTATCATCATTAAATATAGGCCAAATGCTGGTTAGTCTTATGAATCTAAATTATAGTCCATTTATTATAACAGAGTGTTTTGTGGAGCATTAAACCTCTTTAATTCTTTTATATTAATTTTATTTTCTCGTAGTTTAATAGCTTTAATTATTATTATTATTATTCTTAAACCAACATACTATATTTCAACATATACTTTAATTTTAATAGATGCTATATCCACAATCTATCTAATCTAATTTTTCCTCCTTTCATTATTGATTTGTGTTATCAATTTTAAAAGTTTCTACCATTCTCAAATTGACATCTAACATATAACATTTTCTTGACAATCTAAGAGTTGGTTAATTTGAATTTGACAAAACCTATCAATATCTATGAACGATAGTCTATCATTCTACAACATTCTTACAAAATTTTTCATTCCAAAAATTATACCATTTACATCCACTCTTTAATATCTCAAAACTTCGAATCTTTGTTGCAAAAATTAAATCACGACGTTTACACGGTGATTGTTTCAAGTTAAATTAAAGTTGAAATTCATATAATTTGATTTGTAGCTTAATAAAATGTAGCCATTGGTGCATTGTAAATTTTGAGGATGATTTTTCATGCATTTGAAGGGCAGACAAAAATGGAGCCTATCCTTCAAATATATCAAAAAATCTCTTATTCATGAGCATATGCCTCTATCACTTGCACTTAATTTCAACCGTATATTATAAAGCTAAGAGGATTTGCAAATCTATCTCATGCATGCAGACTGAGAAATAGCATCGATTGGGAAGATCCATAGAATCTTCCATTTCATGTGTGCATTCTTCAACACGCCTATAAGTAATTTATCACAAAAAGTGCTTAACAATGTGATTCCTTCTAGCTCAAATGACTCATTTTGCTTAAAAAAAAAAAAAGGTTGAGCACCAATACATTGTTTTGAAAGCATGATAGCACCACATAAAGAATCTTCAAAGTTTAAAAGTAGATTTGCATTCAAACCATGAGAATTTAATGCTTGACAGAGCCATAGAAATAATCAATCAAAAGCATAATCAACATCTCAGTCATAATTATATCATAATCATACAAGTTTTGAGTTGAAGATCATAATCTAAACATTTTCACATAAATCTTTTTGCAAGAATTAGTAAAGGGAATGCCTTTTCGATGTTCATAACTCCCCAAAGTTTTCTGAATTCAACTTGATTGTTCATGTAGCTTCTTCTACACTACAACATTCCACATTAGTGTTGAAAAACTAAACAAAAATCTTTTAACTCTGTTGGATACAATAAAGGCATCATGTAATCTCTTATTAATAAAAGTTACTGCCAACTTTGAAAGCAACTAGAATAAATTTTGAGTTGAAGATGGAATAGATCATAATTTGCTTTTGGGAGGAAGGATATGAGAATTAGGACCATTGCAAAGCATATCCAGTAGCATATCCATGCCATTCTAATTGCTTTTCAGCCATATAAGTAGTCAACAAATGCAGAAGTTCGACAATGGAGTTGAGGGATAATGATACAAAGGTGTGAAGTTTCAGAATAACAGGCGATTCTCCTCTGGCAGAGAGATTACACACATTGCGAGAGAAAAAAAATTATTACTTGTGGTTGATCGCATGTACGGACGACGGTGTGTATGCAGCCATGTCTTTCGTGAATGGCACGCGGCCCATCTAGACCGCTGTCGTCCAGGCGTGCGATCGCTACGTGTTTTTTTGTCTTCTTTTCTGCCAAAGGAGAATTGCCCTGCTATTCAACCACACATGCACATGAAAGCTTTGCTGGCAATAATGGAAAATTTTCCTAACAAAATAAGGTAAACTCACTTCTAAAGCTCAGTAGGACTAATGGCTTTTGTTCTCTGGTTTCTTCATTGTGTGCTTACAAGCTTGCTTTAATAGCTGAAAGATTTTTTTTGTTCTTTTTATAGAGGAAAATTAATTAAAAATAAATCTTAAAACGATAAATTTGCTGTATATATACGCAGTGATGTTTCGAATGAAAAGATAGAGTTTACAGAAGCTGGTCATACATTTTCTTTCTTATTAATTTGGTTGAATGAGCAGGTAAAGCTTTTTTAAGTACTGTCTCATGTGGCTGTGCAGTATTTCTCACCATATAGCTCGATTCTCTTGACATATATTTTTTCATTGAATTTTGATGTTGTGAAAGCAGGAAACACAGAAGATAATGAAGGTGTGCATGCTGAATAATGTAGAATTTAGCAAGTTTTAATGATATTTCATTCAGAATAATAAAACAAATAATATGGATTTAACAAGGACTTCTTTAAATTTATGGAGAAGCAGAACTTTACCCAGAAAAACCGACTCCAAAGCCGCTCACAATCACTCGATAATTGCTTTCCTGTTGTTTCCTGAGCCCAGACGTGCAGATGACGGCGTGAATTGTGCCACCCTATTGTGCACACGGCATGGTGCGATCCATGCTGTCGTCACCTCTGATTATCTCGTAAGAATGATGGTTACTGCATTAAGTGAGGATCATTTGAAAGTTGCACTGCCAAAAACAGCTAAATAAAGAGCTTGTGTAGGTGGAGGAGGAGGAGGAAGAGGGGGATGAAGAAATAGCAGAATATTTGTTGCAGATTTTTAGAGTGCATGAGTCTGTACAAATTGAATTGAAAAAATCCTTTCCTTGAAAGTTGTCATTATTTGAAATGTTTAATATGAAACTGTTAAATGATTTTATATTATAATTTGAATATTTTCATGCATGTTGTAAGAAAAATTTGTGCGTGTAGAATTCTATAAATATATTTTGTAGTTTTCTGGCATCAGTTTTTCCTACATGGACTAAAATGACATTAATGTATGAAGTATATGGAGAGTGAGGAGTGTATTAAGAATTCATTATGATTTTAGAATGTGGCTTTAGAATAATTGTACGAAAAACCCATTATAATTGTATTTTATGTATTAAATATGAAGCCTTTTTTTACTATATGATCACTTTAGAATAAAATGACATGCTCTTTGAGCTTAAAAGCTTCTGAAACAATTTTTATTTCCTTGACCAATTTGTGTTAGCCTTAATAATTCTCCTAATATCTATCAAACATAACATTACATAAGCATTATGCACTCATCATTAAGATACCATGAATGCATAAAATGTGGTTGAGGACGAAGAAGTTGTAACAATGAGAGGATATGAACAAGGGAGGAATCCTTGGTATGACAAATCAAAGATCAAACACCACAATTTAGAGAAATATTGCAATATTTATACAAAATCAAGAAGTCTATAGTTAGGAAATTAAAAATAATAATTGTATTGCTCATATCCAAATGTTAGACAATCTATTGTTCTTATTATATATCAAGCATGCATACGAGGGTCAAAGGTTATCCTTGGATCGATGGCTGGGATTTAAGCATCTCTGTTTTGCCAATCTCCAAAAATTATCAACCAAACACAATATAAATAGATTTCCTCGCATTATTTGTCCAAAATAATTTTGTGAATGATTAGTTTTTAGTGGGCATGAAAGGAGAATCATTTCATACAAAGAAAAATACCATGCAACAACATTGTTAGACTCATCCACACAGATATTTGTAGACCCATAAATTCAACATTGTTAGGAGAAAACTATCATTAAGTAAATTTTATAAAATGATTATAACATAAAAGGGTTGGTTTACCATGGGTAAAATTAAAAGCAATGGTAGAGAATTAAAGGTGCTACAAAATAAAGGCACTTTGATTTACCATGGGTAAGAATTTACTTCTAGAATTTAAAGGTTATTGAAAGGAGAATGAAATTCAATGATCTTTGTTGGTGATAAAAGAAAATTTGAACTATTTTCAATATGATTTATGTTAACAAATGTCCAAGAATTTATCCAAAGTATTTTAAACTAAAAATGTCGATTATATGTTATATTTTTAATAAGTATATGTCAAACAAAGAGTATGAAGAATTTAACACCATAAGAAGCATGAAGAAAGGGGAGTGTTTTTGTCACTTTTTCTCTTTTATTTTTGAATGAGTCGTCAGCTTGTATATTATCGTATACTTCCTTTTTCTGAGTAAATCTATCTTCCATATCATATGAATGATCTAGAGAAGAGAAAAATAAAAAAATATAAATATATACAACAATGAAGACAAACGAAAAAAAATACGTGGAGAATTTTCGTGAAGAAAACTTTCATGATAGCTGATCCCGTTACTGTTTATATGCAATAGTATAACGATGTCTTTGATGATATTTTTCACTTATTATTTCTTACTTTGCAAGATAACCAAAAACTTGATCCTGAAGAAAATAAGAATTTAACTTTTTAATTTATATATATATTGGGATACTACGCAAGTATACGTATCATTATCAAGTAATATAGAACTTTTTAATTAAAACTTGAATATCGAACTCATTGAAAAAATAACAATATGCACTATTGATCAATAAACTTTCTATTTCGAAAAAAACAATCACTTAAACTATAAATATTTTTATAATAATTAAAATTCAAATATTTTTGGTATTTTTTGTATTTTGACAAAACAGTAACAACTTTTAAAGATAACTTGAGTTTATGTAAAAGAAAAGTACTTAATATGAAAATATCTTTCTCCTTATCATGAATCAGTAATAAGTAAAGGATTTCTGTTGTGGAAGTATGCAAATTGTGTTGTGCCAAACATGAGCAATAATATTTTTTACCCTTACCAGAGATGTTATATAGAACATTGGCTAATTTAAAGTTTGAATAGTTCTAAAGACCGGCTAGGCAGGGAAGATACTAGCTCTCACTCTAGAGTTCCCTCGATTCCCTCCACCAGGGGGCTAACACGAACTAGAGATGCTATAAAGAATATTGGCTAATTTAAAGTTTGAATAGTTCTGAAGACCGACTAACCCTTACTAGAGATGCTATAAAGAACATTGGCTAATTTAAAGTTTGAATAGTTATGATGACCGGCTAGATGGGAGATGCTATAAAGAACATTGACTAATTTAAAGTTTGAATAGTTCTGAAGATCGGCTAGGCAGTAAGATACTAGAGCTCTCACTCTAGAGTTCCCTCGATTCCCTCCACCTGGGGGCTAACATCTTATATCAGAACCTAAAACAATAAACCAAGTTGGGGGTTTTAACCTGTCACTTTAAATCTCTCTAGCTCTACACCCTTCAAAGATTATTTCCCTATTTATTTGCACTAAATCATATGAATTACATTCTCATTCATACAACCTCATNTTTTTATATGTTGTAGCCTCTGTCTAGGAGAACAATTTAAGTATTTTTCCAAAGACATAGGATATCTCTANCAAATCAAGAAGTAAATGAAGTGCATGGAATTAAATCATCACAACTTCTTCCAACATTAAAAATTCATACTCTCCACAAAAAAGTGCATAAATTTAAATCATCACAACTTCTTCTAACATTAAAGATCAATACTCTCCACAACCTCCATTGTTCATGGATTTAAATCATCAAAACTTCTTCCAACATTAAAGATCAATACTCTCCACAACTTCCATCCATATTTAAATTTTCACAACTTTTTCCAACATTAAAGATCAATACTCTCCACAACTTCCATCAAATTTAATTACTTATCATTTTAAGGAGAAATATAAAGAAAACTACTCAGAATCCATGGAGAAAACAAAACTACACTTTAGTTTAAAAGAAGAAATCATTGTCAAACCAACAACAAGTCTCAATTAAAACCAAAGAAGTTTATCATTTTAAGAAGAAAGATAAAGAAAACTACTCAGAATCCATGGAGAAAACAAAACCACATCTTTAGTTTAAAAGTAGAAATCATTGTCAAACCAACAAGAAGTCTCAATTAAAACCAAAAGTTATTTAAAAACAAAAGATAAAAACTTATGTCAAATCCTGCACCAAACACTTGAAGTTCTTTTAAATCTCTTCTCTTTTACAACACTCTTACTCTTAAAATAAAACTAAAAACAAAAAGGATAATGTAAATTTGTGGTGCATGGAAATCTCTAGAACTTCTCAGAACTCCCCATTTTCCAAGACTTTCAGGACTTTCAAGCAGACTTCAAAAAGTCTTAACTTCCTTCTTTTGTAATTTTCCAAGAGGTGCCTTAGTAACTCTTCAAAATGTGTCTAAATTCAATGAATTCTCCAAATGATGCCTCCTTTCACAAGTCTTCTAATTATATTTTCATTTTTAGTGGTCATAACCACCCTCTTTAGCCAATAGGTGCCTCAAATGTCCCTTCAAAATTCAACAAAATGAAGTAAACTGTCACATAACTGCCTCTGGCGCTTAAGCGCGGGGCCTCTGGTGCTTAGACTCGACCTTCTTTGTTTCATCGGCGCTTAGGCGTCAAAACTCTTTTGCACCATTTTCACATTTTTTATCTAAATTTGATCATTTTTCACTCATTTTAGCATTTTCACCTTTCTACTTGTACCTGAAAGAAAAATACATAAAAACCTTCCATTAAAGCACAATATCTCAAAAATAAGTATAAAAATGTGTCTAAAAACACTATATATTTTAGGTGTATCAATAGTCGAAATGAGTACATTCAAAACAAGATCGGATCAAAAATGCCTTTGAAGCATATCAGCGAAGAAGGCCTACGAAAGCAACCTACAACCATAGATTCGGGTGCGTGTGCTTATTCTAGGGTGGTCAAGAGCAACTCCCAATGGACGCATTTACATCTTGTAGGTTCCCTAAGAAAACTCTCGCTTAAAGAAATCTTGTTTACACTTCTATAATAACTAGTATAAGGTTTCACAAAGGATGATTATCTCACAAGAGCGTTCTGATACCTTCAAAGATTCCGTTGACCCACACAGGTAGAGAGTAAATCTTTCACAATCTTATACGAGTGTCAGCTTATCGGTGACACCAGATCAGGTCATTCGGGTAGAGGGTAAATCGCCGTATCTCAAACTAGTGATCTATTCACAATCTGAGCCTATGGGAAGACATCAACAAAGTGTGAAAAGGAGTGATATGGCTCAAAGGGGGGTATACAAATGAAGGAAGGAGTAATCCTAATCATGTAGAGATAACCGGGTCAGGATAACACGGATCCGTCATCCAATGCTACTGAGACCCCAGGTCTATCTGGTCGTGAAGGTAGCTAACCCAACACAGACAGATACCCCCTTATCAACAATCCATGATTTGCGTCATCCATGGAGACCTCGATAGTCTTAAATTTAAAAGAAGAAAACTTTAGTGCTATGTATGTAAGAAAAGTAGAGGTGAGACTTATACCTGTCAAAGTGACAAGGATGTCACTAGAGTGAAAAGAAACGAGAGGTAAAACTATGGAACCAGAATGCTCTAACAAATGAATTACTCCCCATTTGCTTAGAGGAAGCCTCTAACACCCTAAGCGCACTTGATAACCACTTAAATAGAAATCTATGTTGGGTTAGTCGGGTTGGAGAAGCATGGGGACTTTTCCTCGGGACATGCCAAAAAAGCAATTATCTATCCTTAAGCCTAGAGGCCCTATTAACTATGACTTGGGAGAAGGTCATGCTATGCAACCAATTTAAAATCCGGTCTAAAGGTCATGCAAGAAATAAAAGTGGAAATTTTGAAAATCCTTAATATTTTATCCTAAATTTTAATTAGTCTCAAAATTTTATTATTAAAATTTGTATACATTTTATAAAATTTTAAGTTCTAAAGAGCTTAAGTGATTTGCACGATTCTCAGACAAAATCACAACGTAAAAAGGGTGAAATAACTTCAAGCACATAAGCATAAAAAATGGTAAAATAATCCAAATACAAAATAATAAAAGATCGGTTGTTGCTGGGTCAGCAACATATCCCAAAAACAGAAAAATGCCGTCTGACACTGCATAAGTACATACCTGGACCTAACTCTTTGTATTAATAAGATTTAGAATTAAGGTACAAGACACGGGAAAATAACTCCTGGACCTCGTGACATTGTTTCACCCGTGCCTGGTGCCTCGGAACCCATGTCTGTACCTTATTTTTAATATAATACTCTCCTAAGGACTCTAAAAATTATATATCAAAAAGTGAAAAGGACCTTGATCTACATGAAAACAACATTAGTAGTATAGCCAACCACGTGCAACGCATATGAGCCATGTCTGGCTGGAGGAGCTTAGCAGCGCCTGCAGAAAATATTTAGTCCTAATCATTATTTGCTCCTCCCTGTTACACGTGTGAGTGTGTTTAAGCATGGCTCCCTGCAATATACTACTGCACACATCTCAACATCGGTAGGTGTTCCTAGCTAAGGCAACCAAACCAACAAAGAACTATAGTTAGGACATTAAAAAAAGACTACCTAGCATCCTAGTCCTTAGCCAAGCACACCATCTAATGTAGTGTCCAAAGATATCATCTGAGTAAGTGCAGGGTTATGTCAGAAGGCTAGCATATGTTTTGATGGGGTCACCATCACCGGCCCCGTCCTAAGGATTTAGAATTCTAAGAGATGTTACAAGATATAAGTTTTGAAAATTTTTTTGAAAATTGATCTAATGTATGGTCTAAGCTAAATATGCAAGTAGTTTTCAAAATAGATTTTTGAAATATGATGCATGCAAGTAATAAAAAATGTAAATTTCTACACTTCTTAAGATAGTTCCTAAGAAATAGAAAGCCTAAGTGACACCTATTAGACCTTTTGGAACCTTAGCACAACATACATATATCGGTCCACAGTGCGATAGCTAGTATTACCCATCGAGACATCCTCACGGGCAATACTAGCTGCCACGTGTGACCAACACAAGATCACTCAGCTAACCAACCAACTTTGTCGTAGGAATAATCGAAGAATGCACATACAAATGCAATATGATCTAATGTAGTGTGATCGTCCTATCAGGGGTAGGAATGACCAAAAGATGGGAAACATTCACTACTAGTGTTTGAATGACATATACTAATGAAGAATGCGCCAATAGTGTGGAATGATACATGAAATGCATAAAACACACGTGACGTTGAGTGTGTGACTCGTGTTGAAGTGTCAGTGACCCGGAGGTGGGTGTGCCGACTCGCAGGACTGGTGCCTACTTGTTGTGCTCTCAGGTTTTAAGCTCCTTAGGGGCTATTTTAGACGCTTAGGTGCGTGGGGCTAGCACTAAGGCACCGGTCTAGCCTCAAAAACCCTGCTTTCACCAGAAATGTCTGACAGAGGATTTTATTGATCCGAAAGCTATGGGGAATCAAATTTGACTGAAATATAGCCACATAGCCCTACAAATGAATATTTTTATCGGTCATCTATTAGGGGATTCATTGTCGGTACTCACCCCAAACCACAGTGCGTGTGCGACATTCTAAACCCTAACCTTCCCGAGAAAGATATGGGAAGCTTCAATGAGTTCCTTTAACTACAAGAGGATTCATGTGGATATGATATGGTCTCCAAACATTGGAATGGGTGTCGAACATTTCTCAAGTCCTAGTAAACCCATCCAAGAAGAGATTCTTCTAGGTAAGGTCAAATCATCGCAGACCCTAGTTTCGTGCCCTCAATATGTACCATAAGGCCTTGTATGGGTGTCTTAGGATACAAGATGCTATGAGTGAGCTGTGAATCTTTCTGAACAATTCAAATGAACACCCTACTCACGTGACATCAAAAATTGACGCCAATAAGGAGACTAGCTAGAGTCCCCCACGTGAAGCTCTTAAATCTTTTTGACTATGCTCATATCTCAAGTCAAACAAAAATGAAACCAAATAACAAGATTTTTAAGCATATCTTGATTATGTAATGCAAGTAGAAGTCTTAAAATCTCTGATTTAATAAAATTAAAATTACATGTGAGTCATGGTATGGAATTTACTGAAGTGGGGCATATAACTAAGGGAATATAATATAGAGATCGACATGCTTGAAGAAGAAAATATTTAAGCATGAAACGTGTAACATCATTCATTTTTGTCATTTTTTATAGCATTGAAAGCAACAAGGAATATAAAATTTAAATGAATTTTTATTGTTAATAATTTTGAAAAAAAAATGTGTAATTTTTTTTAAATATGAAAGTTGCTTGAATTATGCTTATGAATTTTATTGGCAACATTTAAATAAATATTCAACAATAAAATTAGAAATTTTTGGCATATTATCTTCTATAAACTTATTCATTACTAACATGCAACATTTATTTGATATTTATTTTATTTTTGAAAAGAAATATCAGCCAAATATATTCAACTCTTTTCTCACAATCTTAGATTTTTTCCCTAGCAACANAACGGGATTTCAATTCCGATGACCTACAGCTTCTTACGGGCAAACCCTACACCAAAAATAGTGCCGACACACCTTATTTCTTTTTTGTTTTGTATATCATTNATACTATACTGCAAATGGATCTTAGTTTCCTCCATTAGTGAATCCTTATCTTCTAATCACCTTATTTCTTTTTTGTTTTGTATATCATTTTTTTATATGCCATTATTCAAAACAAATTGTTATTATTGATTATCCATAAGGCTTCCAAGGTCATCTTGGCCACTTCAACTTTCCTCAACTTCAAGACTACCCATGCGCTTCTTAAAAAGCTTAAAAAAATTGCATCTTAACAGTTCCTCATCAATTCTTAATAAAATAATTGTCAAACTATATATGAATCTCAAAGAGTTTCATATCAATTGTTGGTAAGGTAAATGTCTAATAGAATATCTTTGTAGTGGGAACTAGCTAGAGTAGTGTGAAACTTGTCGCTAGACTTGATTCCACCACTATATAGAAGCCAAAATTAAAGCATCCAAACTAAAAAATGTAAAGAAGCCAATCTAATGTGTAGTATACACTTTTTCTATCTTTATATTAAAAATTTATTTTTCTAATGTTGACTTTTTATGATCATAAGAAAAATATTTATAATGATGTAATCTTTAAAATAATCAGTTGTTTTATATTATTAAAATTATGGTTTGATATTGGAAGCTTTAAAAATGTATCATTCATGAATCTTGCTAATTAAGAGGATGAGAGCAGGTCATTGGTAGGATTCTCTAAAAGTTGCATGCTTCTTAGAAAAGATCATCAACTTGGTAGATATTCACAATTTATAATTGATCAAACAGATGGACATAAAGTTAGATAAAAGAGGATGATGTTACTTGTAATATTTTGGATCACATACTCTCAAGTGTATATGGTGTTATGATTGATAAAAAGATTTATATTAGCATCAACTATTTCTCACACTTACNAGGATTCTCTAAAAGTTGCATGCTTCTTAGAAAAGATCATCAACTTGGTAGATATTCACAATTTATAATTGACCAAACAGATGAACATAAAGTTAGATAAAAGAGGATGATGTTACTTGTAATATTTTGGATCACATGCTCTCAGGTGTATATGGTGTTATGATTGATAAAAAGATTTATATTAGCATCAATTATTTCTCACACTTACGATTTCATGCACAACCTACAGTGAACGAAAAATAATAGTCTCTTAATAGGTAAAGAGCCTTTACACTGATATTATCTTATATATAATGCCCCTTTTATCGACATAATCTTTTGGTCTTCTTCTTCTTGACAAGTATACATTTCTATCATAATTTCCCACAAAACACTTGCATAAATTAAAAGATTTAATCAACTCAAGTAAAAGAAAAATAAAAATAAGAAAGAGTTATTACATGCAATGTAAAGAAATCAAGCATATCACAACACTAAAATATTGATGGATCTAATTCAAAGTAAACAAAGCCTCTTCTCCTTTTAGCTATAACATTTATTATATTTCTATAACTAGCCAATAATGAAACATAGGTAATACTTTGTGATTCATTTCATCATAAAAGGCTAAATTACAACATTNTAAAATAAAAGATTTAATCAAGTCAAGTAAAAGAAAAATAAAAATAAGAAAGAGTTATTACATGCAATGTAAGGAAATGAACCATATCACATCACTAAAATATTGATGGATCTAATTCAAAGTAAACAAACCCACTTCTCCTTTTAGCTATGAAATTTTACTTAAGTTTCTGCAAGAAAAATTCTGTTTGGTGATTGGTTTAAGGGAACAAAAATTATAAGGTTTATGTGAGTGCATATGCATTGGCAAGGACTTAAACCTTTAAGAGAAAATATATGTTAAATACTTAGGATCTCTAATAAAAAATTAAAAATAATACAATAACATTTATTATATTTCTATAACTAGCCAATAATGAAACATAGGTAATACTTTGTGCTTCATTTGATCATAAATGGCTAAATTACAACATCNATCATAAATGGCTAAATTACATCATTAAATATTTTTAAAAATGTGTAATTTTTTAATGCATATAATATTTATAGAGAAACATAAATATTTAAGAAATTCACTACAATAATTTTTTATAGGTCCAAAACTTCNTTACAACATTAAATATTTTTAAAAATGTGTAATTTTTTAATGAATATAATATTTATAGAGAAACATAAATATTTAAGAAATTCACTACAATCATTTTTCATAGGTCCAAAACTTTTGCATTTTTATTAAGCATCACAATACTAGTTGGAAGCCAATGATGAATTTGCATATACCATGAAACTTTATTTGAGACCCATTTTGCCTAATTGATTTTATATCATTTTANACTACAATCATTTTTCATAGGTCCAAAACTTTTGCATTTTTATTAAGCATCACAATACTAGTTGGAAGCCAACGATGAATTTGCATATACCATGAAACTTTATTTGAGATACATTTTGCCTAATTGATTTTATATCATTTTCTTAATATAAGTAATATTATAATTATCAAAATTTATATTAATGAATTACTTTTAAGGTCTTATAAAACACTTAAACATATTTTATTTTAGGAAGTATATAATTTAGTAACATAACTAAAGTAAAACATAATTATTTCCTTCAATATTGTTTTATCCTCACTTATTTGTCTCATATTCCTTCAATATTTTGTATTGCATATTTCTTACAAATGAAAGTCATAATAAAATTTTTTTAATTAAAAAAAAATCAATCTTTATGTAGTTCATGATGTGTGCGATTTTCTTTCAAACAAATGTAAGAAAATATCGTTCACNTCATATTCCTTCAATATTTTGTATTGCATATTTCTTACAAATGAAAGTCATAATAAAATTTTTTTAATTAAACAAAAATCAATCTTTATGTAGTTCATGATTTGTGCGATTTTCTTTCAAACAAATGTAAGAAAATATCGTTCAATATTTATTATTAATCATGTATATCATTTGATTATTCGACATCTTTATTTAAAATTTTAAATGAAGGAATATAAGAGTAGCTCAAATCAAGGATGCTCCAAGACAATAAGGCAGTAGAAGAAAATATGAAAGTTGTCCTTGATTGCATAATCCAACATAGCAATGTCAGTTGATGACTTAAATAATTGTAATTATGTGACGATTTTTTGGTATAATTNTTGATTGGCATAATCCAACATAGCAATGTCAGTTGATGACTTAAATAATTGTAATTATGTGAAGATTTTTTGGTATAATACATTTTATTAATATTTTAGTATTTAAATCTTTAAATTTCATTTAAAAACTAATTATAAAAGAGGAATGTACAAAAAGAAGCAAAAAAATATGCATATTATATATATGATGGGTTTTGAGAACCCACATAGATGATAACAAGTGATCATATATTTATTTTATTTATTTAACCTATTATAAAACATAAGATATTTATTAAAATCATTAATATTTATATTAATTTTATTTAGTCTACCAAGGATTTGTTGTAAATGTGAAAAATTAATACATGTATAAGGATAGTTTCTAATCCTTTGGACANTATTATAACTATTTTGTGATTATTATTAAGATCTTGCTTCTTTCATTTATCATATTTTGTACCATCAATCTATAATTTTTTCTATACTTCTACAGTTTAAATTTGTAAAATGAGATTTTCTTGGAAAGATTCTTAATGGCTATCTTGGACATGAGTGTGTTAACAGTAGGCAGCTATGAGGCATCGGCCTGGTAAACATGTTAGAGAGTTGATATTTTCTTGGTCCTAACGGGCATAAACTTGACAGTTCCATCCAAAATTTTATCTTGAACAAAGTGACAATCAATATCGATATGGTTAGTGAGTTCAGAAAAGTTAGATTATAAGTTGTATGTATAGTTGCTTGATTATCACAAAAATACAAGAATTAGAGATTCTATACACGCCTTGAAATTCTGCAACAGTTGAGTTAACCATATTAGTCCGCTTATTGTTGTTGCTAATACTTGATATTCTGCTTCAACACATGATCATGATACAATATTTTGCTTCTTGTCTTCCAAGACACTAGAGCATCTCCTAAGAAAACACGAAATCCTGTGACACATCTTTGTGCATCACAACATGATCCCCTAGTCAGCATCTGTGGAAGGCTTCAAGTTGAAGAATAGATGAAGAGAGAAAATGAATTCCTTGACCTCATGCTAATTTGTTATATATGAGTAATAGATGGAGTTGAGATGATATGTAGGTGATTGAGTTGAACACTGACTAAACTCATGGATGGCAAAAGTTATATATAACTCATGGATAATGTGTGAGATAAATTAGCTTCCAATAGAATGCCTCCATCCATACCTGCATCTTCTAAGGGGTATAAGGCATATGAAATCGGGCCTGACTCATTTATCAGTGCTTATAATAGTCTGAAATAATTGATGAAACAAAATTAATGTGCATCAGAGGTCCAATCCACTGCCAAAACAACAAAAAAATGCAGTTGTTATAATCATTGTAATTATAATCAATGTAACTAATAGTGGTTATAATAATCACAATTATATAAAACTTATTAGTAACAAATATAGTTGCTACATATATCAATATCTAAGTTCTAACTAGTGCTCTACATTTCTGCATGCATCATATGTATTAAGTTAATAACTTCTAAATGGCAAATTAAGGAGAGATAGAGAAGTATTTATGGATGTCCACGTTTGCCAGTGAAGAGAAATTGCTGGGCAAATCTCCTTTGGCGGCAAGCTTTTAACACTCAATTTTCATACTCTAGGAGAGGAAAATTGACGCATTTGCAGCCTTCTGCCAAAGAAGAAATTGCCCAGCTATTCACTCTTCGCCATTTCTGGAGCTCTTCTTCTCCTTCATTGTGGTAACATGTATTACATTCTATCTCTGGAGTCCAACGNATTGCTGGGCAAATCTCCTTTGGCGGCAAGCTTTTAACACTCAATTTTCATACTCTAGGAGAGGAAAATTGAAGCATTTGCAGCCTTCTGCCAAAGAAGAAATTGCCCAGCTATTTACTCTTCGCCATTTCTGCAGCTCTTCTTCTCCTTCATTGTGGTAACATATATTACATTCTATCTCTGGAGTCCAACAGAGGCCTTCAGCCTTGTATTTAAAGGCAAGGATGCTGAGGAATATGCCAGAGCTGCATTGCAGCATATCCACCAAATGAAGCATATATATTTTATATTTGTTACCATAATTGCTATATGTATATGCAGCAGTGAATACATACATTAATTTACCATAGAGAGAATATTTAGTCGTTGCAACTGGATTTGCCTATTAAACATGGTTGAATTTGATTAATTTTTGTTAAAAGCAATTCATGAGTTAATGATTGTTTTGAGTGAACAGATCTGCAGTTATTAAATGAGATTAGTCGCATATAAAACTTCTGGTTTTAGGCAGGCTCTCGAGGCAAGGGATGAAAAAGTTGGTTAGCATGGTTCTTATAATTAATTAAGTCAATCAATTTATTTTAAATTTTGTTGTGTGTCGGAAGATTCACGGTGATAGAATAGTAATTTGATATCTTAGTGTTGCAAAAAGATCAAACACACACACATATAAGATATAAGTAACAAGAAGATATGCCAAATTTTTTTAAGTGGAAAAATTCTTAAAAGAGAAAAAACAACTGTGCCTTGCTCAATCAATCTAATCCACTACAAGATTCAAGATACATTGGTTCACTTTTCTTCTGTATTTGAGAAGATGTAATTACAATTTTAATGATCACACATATGCAATAGTCATTCGGGTTTAACCACCATAATTGTGCTACAACAAATGTAATTGTTTACGATATAATTGATTGTTATAAAGACAATAGTTTGACATAAAGTCTAGAGTCGGTGGCTACAATAGCGTCAGTTAGTCATAGAGACCATAGTTAGAAGTTGTAATAGCAATCAACTTGATAGACTTTAGTTGATCTCATAGGTCGTGGTTGGTAATTACAGTAGCGTTGGTTAGCTAGAAAAGCCACCATAATGAAAGGTTGTAATGACATCAGTTGATCACATAGATCATAGTGAAAGATTGTTATGATAGTAGTTGAACACATAGGCCTAAGTGGAAGGTTGTAATGATTGTAGTTGATCACATTGACCCTAATAGAAGTCTATAATGATAGCAATTGTCCACAAAATCTTCGTATGAGTCCGCATTTATAATAGTTGATAACATAAATAGGCCGCAGTGGAATACTGCAATATTAGCAATTGATCACATGAATTGTAGTGGAAGACTAAAATGATAGCAGTTGGTGATAACGACTGACCACACAAGCCGTAGTAAGAAGCTAACTACAATAGTAACTGGCAACATAGACCATTTTAATTTGATGTAAGAGTGTTAGTTGGGTACAGAGGCTGTAGTTGGTGACTGTAGTAACATTAGTCGGTGATGTAGGCCGTAGTAGGAAGCAAAAGTAGTAACTAATTAACCACATAGGCCATAATAGGACACTACAAAAGTATCAGTTGGCCACCAAGGTTGTAGTGGAAGGTTGTAATGCTAACAATGCTTAACCACATAGGTCGTAGTGAGAAGCTACAATAATAACTAGCCACATAGGCCATGGTAGGTCACTACAAGAATGTTCGCTGGCAATAGAGGCTATAATAGAAGGCTTTAATGAGCAATTAGTCACATAGGATGAAGTGGGAAGCTATAATTTTGTAACCAGCCACACAAGCCATAGTAAGTTACTAAAAGAGCATCAGTTGTCCACAGAGGATGTAGTGGGAGACTATAATGACAGCAGTTAACCTCGTTGATTGTAGTGGAAAGCAATATTGGTAACTCATTACATTGGTCATATTAAGCACTACAAGAGCGTCAGATGAACATAGAGACTGTACTGACAACAGTTAGTCATGTAGGCTATAGTAAGAATCTACAATAGTAACTAACCATATATGTTGTAACTACAAGAGCATTAGTTGGCCACATATGCTTTCGTTGGAAGTTGTAATAATGTATGATGCTCACATAGATTGTAATTGGTACTACCCTACTTGGAGCAGGCTCCAACCTATCTCTTGTGTTTTATTATTTTATGTCATAAATAACACTTGTTGGTACATGAGGTATAAAAAACTTTATGAGTCTGGGTTATTTGAAGTTGATTTGACCCTCCAATTAACCACCCAATTCCATGGCTTGATGTGGGCTTGATTGGACTTAAATTGAATTATTTGCCTTGTTGAGATGGTCAATTTGACTATAAGATGAAATTGGAGCTAGCACTGGATGATTTTGAATTTGAATAAGAACANAAAGGCAAGGATGCTGAGGAATATGCCAGAGCTGCATTGCAGCATATCCACCAAATGAAGCATATATATTTTGTATTTGTTACCATAATTGCTAGATATATATGCAGCACTGAATACATACATTAATTTACCATAGAGAGAATATTTAGTCGTTGCAACTGGATTTGCTTATTAGACATGGTTGAATTTGATTAATTTTTGTTAAAAGCAATTCATGAGTTATTGATTGTTTTGAGTGAACAGATCTGCAGTTATTAAAGAAGAAATTACCCTAAAACCCTAAAATATTAGCAATTGATCACATAAATTGTACTGGAAGACTAAAATGATAGCAGTTGGTGATAGCGATTGACCACGCAAGGCGTAGTAGGAAGCTAACTACAACAGTAACTGGCAACATATACCATTTTAATTTGATGTAAAAGTGTTAGTTGGGCACAGAGGCTATAGTTAATGACTGTAATAACAATAGTCGGTGATGTAGGCCGTAGTAGGAAGCAAAAGTAGTAACTAATTAACCACATAGGCCATAGTAGGACACTGCAAAAGTATCAGTTGGCCACCAAGGCTATAGTGGAAGGTTGTAATGCTAACAATGCTTGACCACATAGGTCATAGTGAGAAGCTACAATAATAACTAGCCACATAGGCCATGGTAGGTCACTACAAGAATGTCGGTTGGCAATAGAGGCTATAGTAGAAGGCTGTAATGAGCAATTAGTCACATAGAATGAAGTGGGAAGTTATAATTTTGTAATCAGCCATACAAGCCATAGTAAGTTACTATAAGAGCATCAACTATCCACAGAGGATGTAGTGGGAGACTATAATGACAGTAGTTAGCCTCGTTGACTGTAGTGGGAAGCATTATTGGTAACTGATTACATTGGTCATATTAAGCACTACAAGAGAGTCAGATGACCATAGAGACTATACTGACAACAGTTAGTCATGTAGGCCATAGTGAGAATCTACAATAGTAACTGACCATATATGTTGTAACTGCAAGAGCATTAGTTGGCCACATATGCTTTAGTTGGAAGTTGTAATAATGTTTGTTGCTCGCATAGGTTGTAATTGGTATTACCCTAATTGATGCAGGCTGCAACCCTTCTCTTGTGTCTTATTATTTTATGTCATAAATAACACTTGTTGGTACACGATGTATAAAAAACTTGATGAGTCTGGGTTATTTGAAGTTTATTTGACCCTCCAATTAACTACCCAATTCCATGGCTTGATGTGGGCTTGATTGGACTTAAATTGAATTATTTGCCTTGTTGAGATGGTCAATTTGACTATAAGATGAAATTGGAGCTAGCACTGGATGATTTTGAATTTGAATAAGAACATTTTTTTTGCTAAAAAATGTCTCAAATCATGCCAAATGATACAATTTTGTGATATCATATCAACATTAATATGATATATGATTATTAAATCAGAACTTTGTTATACTTTATTTATAATAAGCTTAATGACTTTGAATTACAATGCATGCTATCATTTTGATTAACTCAATATTTACTAAAATTTTATCATATTTATTATTATAGAAGATATTCATCCTTATTATTCTACCTTTATTATTATTATTATTATTATTTTCACAAATAGCCCTTTATTCATATGGATATACCTCCCTCATTCTCTTACTCCACCTATCAACAACCATGCACTAAAAAGCAACCAGCAGGATTTGCAAATCTATCAAATTATGATATACATAGAGCATCCTTTGGGAAGATCCAAAGAATGTACCCATTGCATTTCACCACTTTAATTTTTTTTTTAAGAAATGTCATTGCATAAAGTGGCTGAAAATTATATGATTCCTTCGCTCAGAGGACTAATTCCCATATGGTCAACCAATGCATATATGCTNTATAAATAGAGCATCCTTTGGGAAGATCCAAAGAATGTACCCATTGCATTTCACCACTTTAATATTTTTTTTAACAAATGTCATTGCAAAAAGTGACTGAAAATTATATGATTCCTTCGCTCAGAGGACTAATTCCCATATAGTCAACCAATGCATATATGCCCTTTTACTCCAGAAACTACGTTAGGATGACAGACGTACAAACACGACAGCGTGGATTGCTTCAAGTTGTCGAATGCACGGTGTGGTGCGATTCACGCCGTCATCCACAAGTTCAATTTACCTGACGTAACGATTTANATATATGCTCTTTTACTCCAGAAACTACGTTAGGATGACAGACGTACAAACACGACAGCGTGGATTGCTTCATGTTGTCGAATGCACGGTGTGGTGCGATTCACGCCGTCATCCACAAGTCCAATTTACCTGACGTAATGATTTCTCTTTTCACTCGTACTTTATGTAGTTGTATGAGTGCATGCTAATAAACAGTCGCTACCCCTGGTATTTCTACATCCATATGTGATGTATTAGTCATTACATATGTTTCTTTCACATATGCATTATGGTGAGTGAAAGGAACTTTATGCATGTAAAAGTAATATTTTCTTTTCTATTTTCTTGAAATTTTTAAAAATTTACATAATTGTCCATTTCATTATAATTCTGAAAAGAAACATAGTCAAAATGATGGCATTTAATTTGCATGTATTTTGTTCATTTTTAAATGCATCAAACCAAACCATGCCCCCACAATAAAAGACTAGAAAACTTATGATTTCGCTGCTGCTTTTGGATACATTTGTAAGAAAAATTTTGTAGTTGAAGTGCTCTATTATTTTTCAGATATTACATAATCTATATGATAATAAGGAAGGGTGAATTTTTAATGTCTTTATAATGCATATTCTTAAGTCCTCATTATTTAGTATTTCAATAATAAATATTCAATTTGTGGATTTTTAAATAATAATAAAAATACTATGCCATTGATACAATAATATTTTATTGTTTTTTTTATCAACAAATCAATAACATTTTACTACAGGTTTCAATGGTTTCTCCTCTTTCNGCTGCTGCTTTTGGATACATTTGTAAGAAAAATTTTGTAGTTGAAGTGCTCTATTATTTTTCAGATATTACACAATCTATATGATAATAAGGAAGGGTGAAATTTTAATGTCTTTATAATGCATATTCTTAACTCCTCATTATTTAGTACTTCAATAATAAATATTCAATTTGTGGCTTTTTAAATAATAATAAAAATACTATGCCATTGATACAATCATATTTTATTGTTTTTTTTTATCAACAAATCAATAACATTTTACTACATGTCTCAATGGTTTCTCCTCTTTTTAATTAGACTTGTTAATGGGGGTATGGCTTTTTTTAGAGAGTTAATAAGGTTTGTAATGTGGGGATTTGGGATTAGAGGACATGTGAAGGAAAAATTATTATGTGTGGACGTCTGGATGTACTAACAATGATGGAAGGTGAGGTCACAACATCATAAATTTAAGTGTGTGTAACGTATAACTTGGCTTTCTCATTCCACCATTGTATGCAAGTGTGGTGTGGTATGTACTGATTTCTCAATGTGAAGGGTTTGACAAAAAGATGCATGCATTTTTCTAATGTGGAAAATTTTTCTTAGTTGTTATGAAATTCTCAACGCCCCAAAATATATAATTGCTAANTTGTAATGTGGGGATTTGGGATTAGAGGACATGTGAAGGAAAAATTATTATGTGTGGACGTCTGGATGTACTGACAATGATGGAAGGTGAGGTNATGCATAAACTAGAATTAATAATAAATAAAATAAATCAAAAGATCATATTAATAAAAGTAAATAAACTTTGGCAAGCATTTTCCATTATTATTTTACGTCCAAAGGATTAGAAACTATCCTTATACACGTATTAATTTTTCACATTTACAACAAATCCTTGTTAAACTAAATAAAATTAATATAAATATTAATGATTTTAATTAATAACTTATGTTTTATAATAGGTTAAATAAATAAAATAAATATATGATCTCTTGTTATCATCTATGTGTGTTCTCCAAACCCATCATATATATAATATGCATATTTTTTTGGCTTCTTTTCGTACATTCCTCTTTTATAATTAGTTTTTAAATGAAATTTAAAGATTTAAATACTAAAATAGTAATAAAATTAATTATACAAAAAATCTTCACATAATTACAATTATTTAAGTCATCAACTGACATTGCTATGTTGGATTATGCCAATCAAGGACAACCTTCATATTTTCTTCTACTGCCTTATTGTCTTGGAGCATCCTTGATTTGAGCTACTCTTATATTCCTTCATTTAAAATTTTAAATAAATATATCAAATAATCAAATGATACACATGATCAATAATAAATCTTGAATGATATTTTTTTACATTTGTTTGAAAGAAAATTGCATGCATCATGAACTACACAAAGATTGATTTTTTTTAATTANTATTTCAAACAAACTAAATTTTAAACGAACCGAACACGAACACAAGCTTTGTTCGTTCGTGTTCGGTTCGTTCACACCCCTAGTCACAACATCATAAATTTAAGTGTGCGTAACGTATAACTTGGCTTTCTCATTCCACCATTGTATGCAAGTGTGGTGTGGTATGTACTGATTTCTCAATGTGAAGGGTTTGAACAAAAGATGCATGCATTTTTCTATTGTGGAAAATTTTTCTTATTTGTTATGAAAGTCTCAACGCTCCAAAATATATAATTGCTAAAGAAAAGCCACTCGTACATTTCTCCCCTGTATACTTGGATTTGAATATATATATTTATCACAAGTAGTATTCATGATTCACACACTATCAACAAATTTTCATCATCCACACGGGTCTGGAAGATTGGCATGAACCTTGGAGCATTTTTTTTAGCAAGAAATAGTCAAACTCCAAATAAAGATTATGCAAAACTCTGATTTCAGCAGTCATAGTCAAACTGGTCAGCTAGACGAGGTAGTCACAATGATACCAAAATTGGTTTAATCCAAATCAAATTAATCCAATGTCATCATATTAAACCACTCGATAAGATGAATCCAATAAACCCAAGATTTTAGCTCAATTTTGACATTGCTAAAAATTTACAATACATCGTCCCAACTACTCCCTGGGTCGTCTGATTGAGTGGTATGAATTTCATCCTTATTTGCATTGTGACTTGTCACAGACTCTATAAATAGAGTCGTACACCATTCATGGAAGAAGAGTTGAACAATGAACCAGGAGAAGATCGAAACTTGTAGGAGAAAGAGTTGAGGTCAAGTGTTCTACACTAAAAATCCAACAAACACCACTCACTCCTACAACCGTTGACCACCATCGGCTAGCTCTTCCACACCTGTCGATCACCATCGGTGACCGCTTGTTAGCTATCGTCGACCACTGTTAGTCGCCCCTTGGTCGGTGAAATGAAGTTGCTTACATAGTCACAATGTACACTGCAGAGCAAAGACTAGCCTTGGGGAGTCACGAAGCTTCCTATGGAACAACACACTCCACAGACGGTGTGATAATGTAGCACAAGGATGGTATATCAACGACCCGAAGATGGTGCAACACGAACCCCTCACACAGTATAGCAATGTACCCTGAAAATGATGCAACGAAGAAGTGTCCTTTTGATTTATTTAGCATTTATTATAAGTTATATCAGATGTGATAATTATAAAAAAATTGTTCAATATGTTAAAAGAGAAAAAATGTTACCCATGACAAATATAAGAGGGTGCTAGATTTGTAAATAGCAATGTTTCGGAGTAAAAATTAAGGAAAATTTTGAGGACGGGAAAAAATTACGGAGCTATATCACGCCAAGAAATTCACTATGATGTAAAAATGGGGAGAAAATTAAAAATCACACCACAGTTAAGTCTTTTCACACATTGGACACACAATTAGGGATGCTAGTGATCCGATTCAGCTCGAATAGATTCAATGCGACTCAAAGTCAGCTCGTAGCTCGTTATATTCGATTTCAAGCTTAGCCGAGTCGAAATTGAATCTAACTAAATCTTGCTCGAAGTTGAATCAAGCTGGCTCGAATTGAGTTATTTGGATTTGTTTCAGCTCGGAATCAACAACTTGAAATCAGCTCAAAATTAGCTTGTGACTCGTTATACTCATCTACTTGAGAGAAATAATAAAAGTTATATATCTGATGATTTATCTCACATTCTGTTAAAAAAGAGAAAAAAAAATCTTAATATTTTAATTTTGTTAAATAAATTTTAAAATTATGTTTATTTTTTTACTTTTTATTTCTTTTAAATAATGAGTATTAAATTATTAAATATGCCACCTAAATTCATACAAAAATAACTGATTTCTTGGGATACACGCGAGTTATGGTGCAGAGTATTCGATGAACTATACGCTAATTTAAAGCCTCAATGTCAAATATTTATATATATATATATATATATATACCCCAATAACTAACATTTAGATATTTTATGAGTTCAATGCTTTGATATTCGTGCCGTTGATCCATCAAATGTTAGAGGACCACCATCAATCCATACTTTGAATATCAAANATGAGTTCAATGCTTTGATATTCGTGCCGTTGATCCATCAAATGTTAGAGGACCACCATCAATCCATACTTTCAATCTATGCATTATTCAAAGTATACGGCCATTATGGACGCGTTAAATATATAATATTAATGTCAACTGCTCCCTTATAATATAATAATATTTGAATACATTTCTTGTCTTGGGAAACTTATAATGAGGTTCTTAAAAAATATGAAATATTCTTTGCTTCTGCCACCAAGCAATGGTTTGTTCGTCGGAGGAAGCGGCGCAAGAATTGGTCATGGAGATATATACGCACGTGGTGTCATCTTTTCAATTCCCCAAAAGCGTAATAAATTTGTGGGATGCAACCACTTAATTTCCATGTATTTACATAGATAACCAGTGTCAAGTGGTCGACGAGTGGNTTTGTTCGTCGGAGGAAGCGGCGCAAGAATTGGTCATGGAGATATATACGCACGTGGTGTCATCTTTTCAATACCCCCAAAAGAATAATAAATTTATGGGAACATTTACATGCAACCACTTAATTTCCATGTATTTACATAGATAACCAGAGTCAAGTGGTCCACGAGCGATTTCTTGTTCTCATAAAATGAACTCTTATTTATAAAGAAGATGATACAATATAATGATATTACAATGATGCGCTTGCTTTAATGATGGATGTATAAGATATTCTAGGTATTTTAAATATATGAGAGTATCGTTGGGTTGTTCTCTGGCTCGTTCGATTGAGCTTATTTGCATTCAGCTTGGTAATGTTGATTCAGTAGGCTAGGCTGAGTCGGTGTTGCTGGTTGACTAAGATTGATTGGCTTCAGGTCTGCAGGACTGATTCGATCGGCTAGACTTTGCTAATGGGTTGATTTAGTCTGGTTGTCGGCCTTCAATCCCTTGATGTGAAGCTTCTGTCGGCGAATCGAGCCTAGACTATCGGGTTGATGGTAAATCATTGTAACCCAATATGTAGCTTATTGCTCAATGAGGAGAGCCTGTGAGATGACTATAAGACTTTGTTATGAACTATTTGGGCACTTCTATACACTTCAGGACTAAAACAACTCATATAAATAGTCAGGATTATTGTGTCATTCACTCCATATCTAACACGTAAACTTCAATTTTATATGCTTGAAAAGATATATTTTATTAATTAACAGTTAAAATAGTGATATATTGACAAAGAATTGGATGGTATAAACAAAATAAAAAAAAAGTAAAATTTTGGTGTTAGATATGCAAATACATAGAAATTGGGCGGTACATATGTAAATGCCCCAAGATTTCTTATGCATTAAGAACTTTATACTTGATTGTTAAGACAATCTAGATACATGGATTGTTTTTGGTCAATCATAGTCGGCGGTGAAATCAAACAAAAACTCTTAAAGGATAGAATTAAATAATTTTTTTTGAGTGAAAAATNAATGATATTACAATGATGCGCTTGCTTTAATGATGGATGTATAAGATATTCTAGGTATTTTAAATATATGAGGGTATCGTTGGGTTGTTCTTTGGCTCGTTCGATTGAGCTTATTTGCATTCAACTTGGTAATGTCGATTCAGTTGGCTAAGCTGAGTCGGTGTTGTTGGTTGACTAAGATTTATTGGCTTCAGGTCGGCAGAACTGATTCGATCGGCTAGACTTTGCTAATGGGTTGATTTAGTCTGGTTGTCGGCCTTCAATCCCTAGATGTGAAGCTTCTGTCGACGAATCGAGCCTAGACTATCGGGTTGATGGTAAATCGTTGTAACCCAATATGTAGCTTATTGCTCAATGAGGAGAGCCTGTGAGATGACTATAAGACTTTGTTATGAACTATTTGGGCACTTCTATACTCTTTAGGACTAAAACAACTCATATAAATAGTCGGGATTATTGTGGCATTCGCTCCATATCTAACACGTAAACTTCAATTTTATATGCTTGAAAAGATGTATTTTATTAATTAAGAGTTAAAATAGTGATATATTGACAAAGAATTGGATGGTATAAACAAAATAATAAAAAAAAAAGTAAAATTTTGGTGTTAGATATGCAAATACATAGAAATTGGGCGGTACTTATGTAAATGCCCCAAGATTTCTTATGCATTAAGAACTTTATACTTGATTGTTAAGACAATCTAGATACATGAATTGTTTTTGGTCAATCATAGTCGGCGGTGAAATCAAATAAAAACTCTTAAAGGATAGAATTAAATAATTTTTTTGAGTGAAAAATTCACAGTATTTTATTTTATTTTATTTTATGCGCTTGTATATATATATATATATATATATATATATTGATGGGTGAGTTACTATATGGATGATTATAAAAATATAATTTTTAAAAGTAAAAATTTGTATAATATAATATAAATGTTGTATCCAAATATATTTATATTTATAGTGCAAAGGTGAATTTTATATATATAAGAACTAGCCATGTTCATACCATTGACCCATGATGCTTCTAGCTTGCTTTATATTCCTACTATATTTAGTGCATAATTTTCTTGTTGTTAAATCATTTTAGGACATAGAGTGTCGTATAGTTTGTGAATTCATACAATTTCGGAGAGACCTTATGAGGTGAGTGAAGGAGGCGGAAAGGACTAGAGGATTCTCAGAAGTCCTACTTCTGTTACCCTGCCATCTCCCTTAAATCACTCGCATGGCACTCGCCATTATAGAGCTAAAGTAAAAGAAAAAGAATTTGAATGATCCAATATTTTTATTTTACTTTCAAATCCTTGAAACATTTTTTTTCTATGTTAAAATGACTCGCCAATACCCTACGATAGGCCGAGTAGAGCCACGCCGTTATTTAAGTTGTTTATTATGAATTCTCTTGAATAAAATAATGATAAAAAAATAAAGAAAACATTTAGATTTGCTTCCGCACGTACTTTTATGTGCATTATCCAGACATAATAATTTTTGGTTTGCTCAACTCTCAAATAATAAACAAGAACGACCAGATATGTTAGAAGTTATAAAAAGTAACTATTTGCTTACACTTACAAGAGATACAAAAATGTTGGGACATTTACATGCATTCCACACAATTCTTGTTTTTTTTTTACATATCTAACCCCAAAATATTCATATGTACATTCATACCACTGAACTCAAATCTTTGACACCACTTGAAAACTTATCACAAAATGAACCTTTTCATTCAAAGATTTATAACACGAAGATGTTATAAATGTAAGGATCAAACTTTTGGTATTAGAAATGTAAATACATTAGAATTGTGTGATCTATATCTAACTATCTATCAATATATATATATATATATATAGTAACCGATGGAATTTGGAAGGCTATAGTCAGGCGATGAGCGTTGGAAGAACGATAATAGTCAGATCAGTGTAATAGAATAATAGTATTCAAGTGATTGTACTTGAGTGATGGCAATTTGATGGGCGTGGCCAACTTGTGGCAATCCAAAGCTGATGGTCAGGTGGTGACACTTCAATAACAAAGATCAGATGTTTGAATCGTTATGGTTTAATGGCGACAATCATGCAGTGGCAACGGTCCAATTGTGCTAATTAGGAGGCGGTCTAACACTAATACTTTCAAACATTTGAATTCTTCACTCTCTAGTCTCAATCCCCCACGTGTAGGGAGATTAAGCTGATTTATATCTTTTTTTCTTAAAGTTAGACCGTAATTAGAAATTTATCACTATATCTAGCTAGAAGTGATGGGTAAACGTAGATTTCAGAGGAAAAACTGCCAAAACATAGTTTACCTAAACACATAAAACTGCAGTGCAGTACCACCACGACACTGTCNAGATAAGTGTAATAGAATAATAGTATTCAAGTGATTGTACTTGAGTGATGGCAATTTGATGGGCGTGGCCAAATTGTGGCAATCTGAAGCTGATGGCCAGGTGGTGACACTTCAATAACAAAGATCAGATGTTTGAATCACTATGGTTTAAAGGCGACAATCGTGCAGTGGCGGCGGTCCAATTGTGCTAATTAGGAGGCGGTCTAACACTAGTACTTCCAAACATTTGAATTCTTCACTCTCTAATCTCAATCCCCCACGTGTAGGGAGATTAAGCTAATTCATATCTTTTTTCTTAAAGTTAGACCGTAACTAGAAATTTATCACAATATCTAGCCAGAAGTGATGGGTAAACGTAGATTTCAGAGGAAAAACTGCCAAAACATAGTTTACCCAAACACATAAAACTGCAGTGCGGTACCACCACGACACTGTTGCCCCAAACAGATCCTTAGCCCTATCAAAAAGGTTATAAATATGCTTCCAGAGCCTAATCTGGAGTAATCTAGAATTGGAGTGGGTTCCTCTTTGATGTTCATGTGTTCATATCATCTCATCGTTCAATTTGACTATAAATTTATTAAAATAGAACTCCGACGATCTCAAGTATGATTTTGGAAAATTATAACACGTATATTATCTCGAGAATTGTGTTTAATCAAGTGGGATTTTTGATGTAGTATCAAAACTAAATAAGTGTAATGATACATTTTATTATGCAATGCACTACCTTTTATGTCATAGGGTAAAGCAAGAAGCACATGAAAAAATGTTCATGATGTTTTAATAATACTAAGAAACAATGAATAGCTAGATATTTAATTTATCATGTGAGTGCAAGACGTGCTTCCCACATAACATAATGAATCATGTTGTAGCAAATTTTAAGGTAAATGTGTAATTAAATAATGTAAATAACATTTCAAGCTTATTATGAAGTCTCATTATATTAATGGGATGTTTGGTATGCTGAAAATGTAATATTAAATTGTAAAATGAATAGGAATAATATATTATTATTTAAATATTAAGATTCACAAATATACCTCTTAATTCCTAATAATTTACATATCTAACACCTAAATTTCAATTTTTACACATATGCATGCCACCTTAACTATACATTGAAAAGATATATTTTACTTTTCTAAAGTTAAAGTATATATAGCAGTATTTTTTATGTGATGTGAAAGATTTGGGTGGTTTAAATGTAAAAAGTTGAGGTTAGGAATTAGATATATGAATGCATTGGAATTGGCTCGTATGTATGTATGTATGTAAATGACCACATATTTTTATAGGTAAAAATATTATTTCTTTATTATTATTATTATTATTATTATTATTATCATATTAAATCAATTTGACCTAAATTAAAAGATGTATTTCAATGGTCTTGATCAAATACTGCATGTTATCAGAAATGATTGTAAATTCTTAGGACTTATTTGCGATTAATTTTATTTTTAGTTTTTGGTTTTATTATTTCTTTAATTTTGAAAAATATATTTGTTTAATGTTTTTTAAATATATTTTTATATTTTATTTCTATAAACAAGTAAATAATTTTTTTGAAACGACTCAATCTAACTTTTAAATGTTTTGAGAATTTTAAAAAAATAATTATATTTTAATCAAATATATTAAATATATTTTCTTTCATATCAAAATAAAATTGATCCCAAACAACAACTTGAATGAATTTTCAACAAATATTTATGTTTTAAAACCTTAGCTATATATTCACTAAAATTGGGTAAAAAAAACACAAAATTATTTTGATGATAAACTATTTGAATTTTTTTAATTTTCTGCATTTTTTTTAATTTTTAATTAATGATTTATGATTTGTATAAATTAGGAAACTATGGATTTACTTGTTGAACAACAAATGAGATTGTTCATGAACATGAAGAAACAAGTTGTATTATGCTTGTGTTCAATTCATTTAACTTTTGAGCTCTTAAAATATACTCAAATTTGTTTGTTTACAAATTTAAACAAACATTATCGAGTTTTAATAGAGCCGAGTTCGAGCTGTTCATCAAATGCATTGGTTCATTACAACCCTAGTTGTCAGTAAGATCAATGTATATCATAGTTCTTTGATATTACATTTAGTTTCGCCAACAAGCTAGGCTAAAACTCACATCACTGCCAGCCTCAACACCCCCTATCCATAATAACAATGGCTTTTGTATTTCTCAACAAGGCTTTCAAATGCAATTCCCAAAAAAGTAGATGGTCACCCTCCCTTATAACAAAGATAGTTATTATTGTCAACAATGTTGATGTCCTCCACTACTAGCAACAATAGTGTTAATGAAACTATTGTCAATTATCATCATTAACGTTGATACCTTATAATGTCAAAAACACTGACACATGTCATCATCACCAAAGCCAATATGTTTCTATTGAAATATTCTTCATCATCACCAATGATAATACTTGTTATTGACAATGAGAACGACGTCTATCGTCACTAGCATTGTTAACACCCGACAAACATATCCATCAACTATGGCACATGTCTTCTTAGTCACTGTCCTTCCCTCTTATGGAAATAAAAATATAGCAAATTATTAAACATCTCTTGATGATAATTTTAGTGCCCCGTTGTCTTCTAACTTTGAACATGAAAGTCATTTTTAATAATTCTACATTAACACGCTATCTAATTACTACCAAGTTTAATCTTTGTTAATTACTATTTTAGTCATTTCAATTAGGTTAAGTATGTTGATATATTTCTTTTTTTAAGTCATATAAGACATCTCTTTTCATCTTGTTTCATATGAAAAAATTACATTCATAAAACATTTCCTCAACATTAAAATGATAAATTTTCTCTTTATAACAACATATATTTTAACACTCAAGGAGCATTTACGCTCATACCTCTTAATTCTTTTATATTTACATATCTAGCTAACAACTAAACTATCATATTTTCATAAATATAACCCAAATAACTTCAACNATACATAAAGAAAAGAATTAAGAGCAGATAAATTAGAATCAATTTATCAAAGAATCTATCGTAATAGGAAGTTGATCAGGTCTCCACCTTCCTCAACAGATATATTTCTTTTTTTAAGTCATATAAGACATCTCGTTTCATCATGTTTCATATGAAAAATATACATTCATAAAACATTTCCTCAACATTAAAATGATAAATTTTCTCTATATAACAACATATATTTTAACACTCAAGGAGCATTTACGCTCATACCTCTTAATTCTTATATATTTACGTATCTAGCTAACAACTAAACTATCATATTTTCATAAATATCACCCAAGTTACTTCATAAAAACTTATTTTAGTACTTGAGCTTTAAGAGCAACTACAATTAGAAAGGATTAATAAGCTCGAACCCTCATCCAACAAACCATAACATCATATAAAATATATCATTACCTCCAACTTCTTAAAAGCAAAATTTACATTTTTACTCCTAAGTTTTAACACCAAAAGGCCATAAATGTAAATATCAAACTTCAGCCATTATATACATAAATACATAAAAATTGTGTGATATTTACATATATCTCCCCCAAAAAAATTAAAACATTAACAATAATTATAAAAACTAATAATATATTAAGTAGACAATCAATTATTTAAACATCAAACATGATCAAATTCACATTTAAAATTACATCAACACATCTTAAGCTAATTATCTTTTCAATTAATGACCATATAATACTACAAGTGGATTATAAAAAAAAGCAAATGGAGCCCTCAGCGGTCGCCCTCCCCCTCTGTTTTCCTCCCTCGTAACATCACCTCACAATAAAACACATCCAAAGTCTGGATATTTGCCCCCACGTCCCCATCCCCAGCACTAAAAAGTCATTAAAAACCTTAATTAATCCCTTACTTAACCTCTAATTAAATTTAAAATTAAAAAAGAAAAACCAGCACATGCTCCGAACCATCCCCTGATTTTCTCTTGCACTGTACGTATAATTAATATATAGATATGAACAACAAGCCCTATTAATTGCTCCGCTTCTCCCATCCTCCTCATTCATTATCCATGGAAGCCGTAGCAGACCTGCAGCTCGTCTCTTCTTCTCCAAAGAAAAGGTCAGTAATTCTGTTCTGCAGATTCGCTAATGTCTTATTACAGTGTTTGGTTAATTTTAATTACTTATAGTTTTAGTGATTAATTTGGATTAGCCGGCGGTCGGTTCAGAAGCGGGTGGTATCGGTTCCGGTGGCGGACGGTGATGGAGGGAGGTCGAAGGGCGGCGGTGAGGCTGCGCCGCCGTCGGATTCATGGGCTTGGCGGAAGTATGGCCAGAAGCCTATTAAAGGATCGCCTTATCCGCGGTGAGCTTAGTTATTGTATTGAATTGTTGCAGGAAAATCAAAAATACAGTTTTGATCGACAGCATGAATGAATCTCAGATCTGTTTGATGCAGATTTTTGCTTTTGTTGCTGAAATTAATTTTTCACAGCAATGATATATTGTAAGAAAATAATTATTTAATCTTTTTAATAAAAGAATATTCATATTAATCATGATAATTTTAAAAAAAATATTTATTGGGAGAGGCAAAGATTAGGATTTATTTTGAAATCATAGCATTATATAGGAATTATTATTGTGTTAATTTTACAAATTCGAACTTTTTATTTAGAAAATTGATTTTTTTTTTAGGTTAGATATGTAAAAAAGTGATTTTTCAAATGATATGTATGAAATTAATCTTCAATTTATTTTCATAAATAGTTGCAAACATCATCAATGAATCATTAAAATCATGTGATTTAGTTTAGAATAAATTTTATTTTATTTCAATTGAGATAAAAATTCAAATTTAATACATTTATAAATAAGTTTAATCAGAATTTCATAACAAAANATTGTAAGAAAATAATTATTTAATCTTTTTAATAAAAGAATATTCATATTAATCATGATAATTTTAAAAAAAATATTTATTGGGAGAGGCAAAGATTAGGATTTATTTTGAAATCATAGCATTATATAGGAATTAGTATTGTGCTAATTTTACAAATTCGAACTTTTTATTTAGAAAATTGAATTTTTTTTAGGTTAGATATGTAAAAAAGTGATTTTTCAAATGATATGTATGACATAAATCTTCATTTTATTTTCATAAATAGTTGTAAACATCATCAATGAATCATTAAAATCATGTGATTTAGTTTAGAATAAATTTTATTTGGTTTCAATTGAGATAAAAATTCAAATTTAATACATTTATAAACAATTTTAATTAGAATTTCATAAAAAATTTCAAACATTTTTATTTTTTTGCATGCAGGGGGTATTATAGATGCAGCAGTTCAAAGGGTTGTCCGGCGAGAAAGCAGGTGGAACGAAGCCGTGCAGATCCCACCACCTTCATCGTAACTTACTCCGCAGATCACGACCATAGCTGGCCGGCGACCGCCAAAACTCACCGCCGCCACCATAATTCGCCGGCGGAAACCACCGGAGATATCTCTCCTCCGCAATNGGCGAGAAAGCAGGTAGAACGAAGCCGTGCAGATCCCACCACCTTCATCGTAACTTACTCCGCAGATCACGATCATAGCTGGCCGGCGACCGCCAAAACTCACCGCCGCCCCCATAATTCGCCGGCGGAAACCAACGGAGATATCTCTCCTCCGCAACCTGATAACTCAAAACCGAGAGAAGCGGAGAGCAATCCTGTATCTTCAGACAACAGCCTGTCGACGGATCTGATGGTGGATGAATCGGCTGAGTTTATGATAGCCGACTCATTCGGATGGTTCGCACAGGTGAGTTCGCCGTCATCAACCTCGCCGGCGGCGGCGGCGGCCTCCGACGGGGAGCTTTTCTGCAGCTCTTTATTTGGATTTGATGACAATGATAAGTTAGGCGGGGCGGCAGTGGATGAGGAGGAGGAGTCGCTGTTTGCGGGATTGGGAGAGCTGCCGGAGTGTTCGATCGTTTTCCGGCGAGGATTTGGAGAGCGGCGGTGGAGTGGGGAGGAAGACGGAAAGCGGTGCGGAATTGAGGCAGATGAGTCGGCCACTTCGTGGTTCGGGAGTTCGAGGTGATTTCAGATNAACATTTCAAGCTTATTATGAAGTCCCATTATACTAATGGGATGTTTGGTATGCTGAAAATGTAATATTAAAATGTAAAATGAATAGGAATAATATATTATTATTTAAATATTAAGATTCACAAATATACCTCTTAATTCCTAATAATTTACATATCTAACCCCTAAATTTCAATTTTTACATATATGCATGCCATCTTAACCATACATTGAAAAGATATATTTTACTTTTCTAAAGTTAGTATATATAGCAGTATTTTTTATGTGATTTGAAAGATTTGGGCGGTATAAATGTAAAAAGTTGAGGTTAGGTATTAGATATATAAGNATTCCTAATAATTTACATATCTAACCCCTAAATTTCAATTTTTACATATATGCATGCCATCTTAACCATACACTGAAAAGATATATTTTACTTTTCTAAAGTTAAAATATATATAGCAGTGTTTTTTATGTGATTTGAAAGATTTGGGGGGTTTAAATGTAAAAAGTTGAGGTTAGGTATTAGATATATAAATGCATTGGAATTGGCTCGTATGTATGTATGTAAATGACCACATATTTTTATAGGTAAAAATATTATTTCTTTATTATTATTATTATTATTAAAAAGAACTTGTTGCGTAATGCATTTCAGAAATGGAAAAATTAATGCGTACAGACATCACATACAAAATTTGCATTTGGTGTCCGATTTTGACCGTGGAAAAATTAGAGTGGGCCTCACGCTAACAATAAAAAAAATTAAAAGATGTATTTCAGTGGTCCTGATCGANTATTTCTTTGTTATTATTATTATTATTATTATTATTAAAAAGAACTTGCTGCGTAATGCATTTCAGAAATGGAAAAATTAATGTGTACAGTCACCCACACAAAATTTGCGTGCGGTGTCCGATCATGACCGTAGAAAAATTAGAGTGGGCCTCACTCTAACTATAAAAAAAAATTAAAAGATGTATTTCAATGGTCCTGATCGGACACCGCACGTTCTCAGAAATGATTGTAAATTCTTAGGACTAATTTGAGATTAATTTTATTTTTAGTTTTTGGTTTATTTTTTCTTTAATTTTGAAAAATATATTTGTTTAATGTTTTTTAAATATATTTCTATATTTTATTTCTAGAAACAAGTAAATAATTTTTTTAAAAAAAAAACTCAATATAAATTTTAAATATTTAGATTATTTTAAAAAATAATATATTTTAAATCAAATATATTGAATATATNAAATATATTTGTTTAATGTTTTTTAAATATATTTCTATATTTTATTTCTAGAAACAAGTAAATAATTTTTTTTTAAAAAAAACTCAATATAAATTTTAAATATTTAGATTATTTTAAAAAATAATTATATTTTAAATCAAATATATTGAATATGTTTTCTTTCAACTCAAAATAAAATAAAAATGAAAAAATAAAATTGATCCCAAACAACCACTTGAATGAATTTTCAACAAATATTTATGTTTTAAAACCTTAGCTATATATTCACTAAAATTGGGTAAAAAAAAGCACAAAATTATTTTGATGATAAACTATTTGAATTTTCAATTTTCTGCATTTTTTTTATTTTTAAGTAATGATTTATAACNAAACCTTAGCTATATATTCACTAAAATTGGGTAAAAAAAAGCACAAAATTATTTTGATGATAAACTATTTGACTTTTCAATTTTCTGCAATTTTTTGTATTTTTAAGTAATGATTTATAACTTGTATAAATTAGGAAACTATGAATTTACTTGTTGAACAACAAATGAGATTGTTCATGAACATAAAGAGACAAGTTGTATTATGCTTATGTTCAATTCATATAACTTTTGAGCTCTTAAAAAAAATTCAAATTTGTTTGTTTACAAATTTAAACAAACATTATCGGGTTTTAATCGAGCCGAGTTCGAGCTGTTCATCAAATGCATTGGTTCATTACAACCCTAGTTGACAATAAGATCAATGCATATCATAGTTCTTTGATATTACATTTTGTTTCGCCAACAAGCTAGGCTAAAACTCACATCACTGCCAATCTCAACACCCCCTATCAATAATAACATGGCACTTGTATTTCTCAACAAGGCTTTCAAATGCAATTCCCAAAAAAGTAGATGGTCACAGTCCCCAACAACATAGATAATTATCATTGCCAAAAATGTCGATGTCCTCCACTACTATCAACAGTAGTGTTAATGAAACTATTGTCAATTATCATCATTAATTTTGATACTTATAATGTCAAAAACACTGACACATACCATCATCACCAAAGCCAATCTGTTTCTTTTGAAATATTCTTCATCATCACCAATGATAATACTTGTTATTGACAATGAGAACGACATCCATCATCGCTACCATTGTTAACACGCGACAAACATATCCATCAACTATGGCACATGTCTTCTTAGTCATTACCCTTCCCTGTTATGGAAATAAAAATATAGCAAATTATTAAACATCTCTTGATGATAATTTCAATGCCTCGTTGTCTTCTAACTTTGAACATGAAAGTCATTTTTAATAATTCTACATTAACACGCTCTCTAATTACTACAAAATTCAATCTTTGTTAATTATCACTCATATTATCTTAGTCATTTCAATTAGGTTAAGTATGTTGATATATTTCTTTTCAAGTCATATAAGACATCTGNAGAGGTTTTAAGAAATTGAGTTGAAGTATTTTATTATGGCTTGAGGTGATGGTGGATGTAGACTTGTAGTTAGGGTTGTCAAAAAAAGCTTGTTGTTCGAGAACAGTTCGTGTTTAGTTCATCAATGAGTTCGTATTCGATTTGTTCGATAAGTAAACGAGACGAACGTGAACAAATTTTTTTCGTTCAGTTAGTTAAACGAACCAAACACGAGCAGTGATGCGTTCGTTTGGTTCGTTCGTATTTGAATTNAGAGGGTTTAAGAAATTGAGTTGAAGTATTTTATTATGGCTTGAGGTGATGGTGGATGTAGACTTGTAGTTAAGAGAGAGAGTGATAGAACAAAAAAAAAAAGAGAGAAAAATGTTAGAATAAATGAAGCGTACATTAATAAATGACTACTATTTACTTAGACTTGTGTGACGGAGCATACCATCTAACTTCAAATTGAATCACACAAGTCAAACTTTCTTTGCAATAGCATACACTCTTTTAGAAGAATAATTAATGGGGAATACAAAACTACGGCACTTCTGTTGAATGCAGTACTCGGAATGCAATAAATCTCTTTCAAGTCCACCCCATTGCTCCAACTGTTTACTTGTATTTGCAATAAATCTACAGTTTTTTACAAGTAAAGAAGAAGAAGAAGAATGGTTTGCATACATATTTACACGTCTAACATCTAAACATCAGTCGTCACATTTATCTCTTCTCACCCGAGTCGTAACGTGTACATTCGTTGTTTAGAAATATGGACGACAATATGGATCACATCACGCCGTATATATAATTCTGTGATATGATCTACGTCATGGATCGCACATCCGTCAGTGATGTAATATATTTTTCTCCTTATAACTTAAGATTGTACCTTTTTAACTTCGCTTTCTACCGTACCATTAATTATCTTAAGCTCTACTATAAATAATATATTTGAGGAAGCCAAAAGAAAGCTTAGGAGTTCTGCAAAGGAAAAAGTTGTGTGTATCTGGTTTAACTTAATTCCCTTTTTATATCTGCTTCTCTGTTCTTCCCGCTCATAGTTTGTGTGGATCAGGTTGACGGAACAAGATCAATGGGCACGTGTTTGTGTGTGTGTGTATGTATGTCACTCAAATTTATGCACTGAAGTTATGATCTTATCTTATTTAAGTATAATAGAAAATGGCATCGTCACAATATATTTTATTATCTGAAATGAATGTCAGGGCGTGAGATTAATATCGAGCAACTTTTTGAGTGATGACTATTCAAACTTCAACTAAGAGTTATAGAGAACTCTTATTACTGCAGACTTATGATCAGCTGACTGGCTCGATGAAACAGACCCAACAGTACCAAAATTGGTTCAATCTGAGTCAAATTAATCCTAGATCAAGTCATTAAATAACTTTCAGGAGCTTTTCGAGAATAATTGGCAGGTCAAATAGATTTTGAATCTGGCAAGCTTTTAATCAAATCAAATGTCTATACAGGACGAATTAAACAAGTGCAAATCACATAATTCTGACAACATTAAGACCTCAAATGTTAATTGAATAACACGTTGTTCGATCAAGTGGATCTCCCTTGGTCATGTATAAGAGGGGTCTAGACAAGACGAATCCAACAGGTGCAAATCGCTACATTCCGACATCCTATGACCTCAAATATTCATCAAATGTTGTTTGATCAAGTGGATCTCTCTTGGCCTTGTGATCAGGGTCGTCTAGATTTTTTCCTTATTTAAAATATGGACTCTATAAATAAAATTATATCCCGTGTGAAGAGGTCTATACCCTGAGTTAGTGCGAGACTAGAGCCTGGAGAAGTGGGAGCTGGAGCATCAATGATATAGCGAACGCCTCCCACTCCTACAACAGCCGACCACCATCGAGCACCGCTCGCAGGCAGTCGTCGGCCACTATCGGCCGTCACTTGCTTCTTGCGACGAAGCACCGTGCCAAATGCAATCGACACCGCAAAATTACGAAACAACTTACAAAGTTGAGGATCATCTTGAACGTCGCTCCGACCTCGAAGACGGTACACTGAAGCTCCTAACCTCAGGGCAACGAATTCTTCCACTCACTAATAAACTCGAGAAACTATGTAACCCTTTCTAGCTCGTTGGACTGTAATTATCAACTCATAGTGAAACGTTTTAAATGGGAAAGACCCCATAGTTTTTTCTCTTCCTAGGTTTTTCGCATAAAAATTTATAGTATTTCTATTAGTTGTCAAATCTTACGATAGTGTGTGTAGATTTTCATATAACAAACATTAAGACAACAATTCATTACTCTACTGCCACAGGCTTTTCGACACTCATGAGAAATTCTAANACAAGTTGATTTCAAACAAACTAAATTTCAAACGAATCAAACACAAACACAAGCTCTGTTCGTTCGTGTTCGGTTCGTTTACACCCATGCTTGTAGTTAAGAGAGAGAGAGAGACATAGAAAAAAAAAAGAGGAGAAAAATGTTAGAATAAATGAAGCGTACATTAATAAATGACTACTATTTACTTAGACTTGTGTGACGGAGCATAACATCTAACTTCAAATTGAATCACACAACTCAAACTTTGTTTGCAATAGCATACACTCTTTTAGAAGAATAATTAATGGGGAATATAAAACTACGGCACTTCTGTTGAATGCAGTACTCGGAATGCAATAAATCTCTTTCAACTCCACCCCATTGCTCCAACTGTTTACTTGTATTTGCAATAAATCTACAGTTTTTTACAATTAAAGAAGAAGAAGAAGAATGGTTTGCATACATATTTACACATCTAACATCTAAACATCAGTCGTCACATTTATCTCTTCTCACCCGAGTCGTATCGTGTGCGTTCGTTGTTTAGACATGTGGACGATAATATGAATCACATCACGCCGTATATATAATTCTGTGATATGATCTACGTCATCGATCGCACATCCGTCAGTGATGTAATATATTTTTCTCCTTATAACTTAAGATTGTACCTTTTTAACTTCGCTTTCTACCGTACCATTAATTATCTTAAGCTCTAGTATAAATAATATATTTGAGGAAGCCAAAAGAAAGCTTAGGAGTTCTGCAAAGAGAAAAGTTGTGTATATCTGGTTTAACTTAATTCCCTTTTTATATCTGCTTCTCTGTTCTTCCCGCTCATAGTTTGTGTGGATCAGGTTGACGGAACAAGATCAATGGGCACGTGTTTGTGTGTGTGTGTGTGTGTGTGTGTCACTCAAATTTATGCACTGAAGTTATGATCTTATCTTATTTAAGTATAATAGAAAATGACATGGTCACAATATATTTTTATTATCTGAAATGAATGTCCGGGCGTGACATTAATATCGAGCAACTTTTTGAGTGATGAATATTCAAACTGCAACTACGAGTTATAGAGAACTCTTATTTCAGCAGACTTATAGTCAGCTGACCGGCTCGATGAAACAGACTCAACAGTACCAAAATTAGTTAAATCTGAGTCAAATTAATCATAGATCAAGTCATTAAATAACTTTGAGGAGCTTTTAGAGAATAATTGGAATGTCAAATAGATTTTGAATCTGATAAGTTTTTAATCAAATCAAATGTCTATACAGGACGAATCAAACAAGTGCAAATCGCATAATTATGACAACCTTAAGACCTCAAATGTTAATTGAATAACACGTTGTTCGATCAAGTGGATCTCCCTTGGTCATGTATAAGAGGGGTCTAGACAAGACGAATCCAACAGGTGCAAATCGCTACATCCGACATCCTTATGACCTCAAATATTCGTCAAACATTGTTTGATCAAGTGGATCTCTCTTGGCCTTGTGATCAAGGTCGTCTGGATTTTTTGCTTATTTAAAATATGGACTATAAATAGAATCATATCCCGTGTGAAGAGGTTTATACCCTGAGTTAGTGCGAGATTAGAGCTTGGAGAAGTGGGAGCTGGAGTTTAGCATTTTGCACCAACGATATAGCGAATGCCTCCCACTCCTACAACAGTTGATCACCATCGAGCACCGCTCGCAGGCAGTCGCCGGCCACTATCGGCTGTCACTTGCTTCTTGCGACGAAGCACCGTGCCAAGTGTAATCGACACAACGAAATCACGAAACAACTTACGAAGTGATGGATCATATTGAACGTTGTGCCGACCTCGAAGACGGTACACTGAAGTTCCTAACCTCGGGGCAACGAATTCTTCCACTCACTGATAAACTCGAGAAACTATGTAACCCTTTCTAGCTCGTTGGACTGTAATTATCAACTCATAGTGAAACGTTTTAAATGGGAAAGACCCCATAGTTTTTTCTCTTCCTAGGTTTTTCACATAAAAATTTATAGTATTTCTATTAGTTGTCAAATCTTATGAGAGTGTGCAGATTTTCATATAACAAACATTAAGACAACAATTTATTACTCTACTGTCACATGTTTTTCGACACTCATGAGAAATACTAACTTTTTTTTTTAATGTATTCANACATCTCATAGTTAAAAACAAATATTTAGTTTGAATGTTATAAAAAAAAGCACTACAACAATGCTGCACGGGGCAAGAGGAACATAAAAACCAGAAACCGCAAAACAGTCACAAGGAGCAGGAATGATAGAAAAATGAGAGACCTCAAGAATGTCGCACGGGGCAAGAAACAAGCCGCAAATGTCGAAAAAATTATCCCACTTGTCACAGGGCTTACAAAAGAAAAACCAAAAACTATGAAAAACCACACCATGTATCGCAAGGAGCAAACCACAAATGTCAAATCTCCAAACACAAGTTCATTCTAACTCCAATAGTGTAGTGTATGTTAGAGATTGTCAATGGGAGAATGCCACCGAAATAGAGAAGGTAAAAAGGTAGGAGAAGCAAAATGCCACTGGAACCCACCGAAAATCGTTGGGAGAAAAGAAGAGCTAGGACAGAACCGAGAATACAAAAGCTTAAAGCGAATCACATGGGGTCAAGAAGGGCACAAGGGGATTATACACGAATGAAACTCAATCTGCAAGGTCCAACCCGCAGCCCACATTTCACTCAAATAATCTATAAAGCCACCGCGAAGCGGTTTCCAAAAGCAGCAAACCAACGGTTTCCCCCTGCGAAGCTGGTAAAAAGCTGCCCCAAATGAGACCTGTCCACCGAAGGATTGCATAAACTTTTAAGCATATATCAAAGATAAGGCAGAGATTATGAAGCTAGCAATCCAAAGCACGTGACGGACGGTTGGGTCCCATGCGGGGCCCACAAAAATACGGAAAAAAAAAAAGGATAGACATTATTCCAAACGGCCAACAAGCCAATAATTGGGATTGGTTAACATTTTGAATGATTGGCCCCGCCACCTTTTAAAAGTGGCCGCGCCAAGCAGCTGCGGAATTCATGTAATTGATTAATGCGCGTCGGGTCCCCAAATCATAAATACGAGCAAATGCTCGCTTTATTTATCATATAATTACATATTTGTTAGTTTGAATATTTACCATCGATTTATGAATTTAAAGGGCATTTACATAGGTCTGTTTGGGGCGGCTTGTGTGTCTTAGGATAAGCTGNTATAAGATCATTTCAATTCCATTTTAAATAAATTTATAATGGAGAAGATAATATGACTTCAGGTGGTAAGAGCTTATGAATCTGAGTTCAAATAATCTAAATCAAGCACTCGTTAGTATAATTAAAGAACTCTTGATAAATTTGAACAAATATAAGTCCGTAAAATTTTATGTAATTAAAGTCAAAATGAGTGTCTCAAATAACATATAATTTCTTAACCACATTTACCCCTTTTTATTTACTAAATTGATGGGAATTTTCTAATATGGATATGAGTTATGACAAGTATTAAGAGTCTTCTAAAAAAGCTAGGATATATTGGAGCCATTTAAAGTTAGGATAGTTTAAATACTTAGGTTTTATATGGATTGTTAAGCTTGTTTTACTAGTGCCTAACAAATGCCTAGGCTAGGTCAAATCATGGCTATTCACCACTATTATTTAATTAAAACTTTAGGAACCTATTTCTAGGCTTAGATTATGTCCAACGCAACTTATATCATCACAAAAGGATATTGAGTCTAATAGGTTTTCGGTATAAGGTTGATCAAGATAAAACATGATTAAATTATGTGGTCTGGATTTGATCAACTAAGGGTTTGTTTAGGGCAGTTGTAGCTTATTAAAAAGCTGTTGAGTAGCAGTCGTGGCGGGAAGTTGTTGTACAGAAGCTGAATGTTTGTTTATTTTTTGTGGTTTTGAAATATTGTGTTGTTTTTGAGCAAATGACATTTCTGTCCTTATATTTTAGTGTTGTTTATAACATAACTATTCATAATAGCACATCTCATAGTTAAAAACAAATATTTAGTTTGAATGTTATTAAAAAAAGGACTACAACAATGCTGCATGGGGCAAGAAGAACATAAAAACCAGAGACCACAGAACAGTCACAAGGAGCAGGAAGGATAGAAAAATGAGAGACCTTAAGAATGNCTCAAGATTAAGAACATAATATAATAGAAGTGCGGAAATGGTAGAAAACAAAGCAGAAGCTAAATTTTGAACAATTAACATCCAAGTAGAGAACAGAGGATTTGGGATTATATTGCTACCACAATCAGTTAACTTGGCAAGCTGGATATGGCACAGATCCATCCAAGTACCCTTCAATACTGTTGGCACAAAGTATCTCGAGTACTAGCAATCTCCAGAGGAGATGATTTTCAGTGATTAATAGAATATTAATAACATTTTTTATGGTTGCCGTCAAAAAATTTTAGCTGAGTTGAGTAGAGCGTCTAGTAGACAAGGAACTAATTGAATCGTTCATGAAGCAAGCACAGAGAACCGGAACTCAAAGAAGGGAAGTAGTGAGAAGCAACAGCAGGTTAGTGAAAAAGAAAATAGTAGAGTTGAGCGACAAAGAGACTCTGATACCATGTTACACTAAATAAGAGATACTACATGACAGTAAATATAAGATAGAAAGGGATAGTAATCTCGTATCTTTCCTTTCTTAGTACAGTAGTGAAAATCTCTTAGTTCTAATTTACTTTTAATGGCTTCATTATATGATTACAACATTAGCAAGCGACATCATCTACTATTCTAATCGGCTTTGTCTTGGTAAGAATATGTGAGACTTTTTGGGTTTTGTTTTTGTTTTTGTATGGGTCTACTTGATTTTCAAAGCACTAAACTAAGTACAATGCGCTAGAGTTTCTTCTACAATGTGAAAACTTTTATGTATAAGATGTTCATGACTGATATATAATTTATATACATAAGTTGTTCATGACTGATATATAATTTATGTACATAAGTGTCGGTCAACTTTTTTCGATAGATAGTTTTGAAAATATGAAATATGAAAATAATTTTTGAAATTTAATTTAAGCATAAGAGGTATATAGTTTAGGTTTTGAAAGTAGTATGTTTTAATTTTAGAAAAATGAGACCAAATAGATCTCATTAGTCCAATAGTTTGCATAATCGTGCCTGACACCCTGAATACTACACATTCCAAGAGAAAAGTGTAGACCCCGATAATAGGCCCAATCCTGCAAACTAAGAGATTTGTGACATCCATTTGGTCTGCGAACCTTTTATATATGACCGACAAATTCCCCTATTTAATACAAAGATTAAAT
>JXCR01145070.1:100570-115891 GCA_002079205.1 Phalaenopsis hybrid cultivar | reverse complement strand
TATAATATATTATTATATAAATAATATATGTAATATATTGTTATATAAAAAGTTATGTAAATTTTTTTTTGAGCCATTTCGTGCCGAACACGAGCGAACAAACTGTTGTTCGTGTTCGGCTCGTTTACATTTCGAGCTTAAAAATTTGTTCGTGTTCGGCTCGTTAGGCTTAACGAAAGAGCCGAACACGAGCTGCTTAACGAGCCGAACACGAGCTGTTCACGAACAACGAGCCAAATTGACAGCCCTAGTTGTAGTCTTGACCGTTGCTCGAAGATGAATCTTCCCTCGACCACGTCGACGCCTCGTCCCGAGAAAAGGATAAAAAAAGAAAATCATGCCTCGAACGGCTTATCCTAGGATATTATACAAACATGCTAAAAAAAGCAATGATTAAAAGTGTGAGTATAGGTGAACATTTATAGTACAGTATAGTAGAGGAAATGAACAACTGTGTAGTAAAGTACTGTAACAGAAAAATGCTGAAAGAAAATTACAAAAATAAAGCACTATAAAGAAAAGAAAAACTATGCAGTGAAAAAAAAGAAATATGCAATAAAGGAACAAAACTGAAACAACTAAATGTACTTGATTAGCTCTATTGATATTTCAAAATAAATTGCAATGATATAGAAGAGATTAGATAAGCATTTGTAGATTATGAAAGAAAAGCTAAATGAAGAGCATGTGAAAATCTCCTTGTTCAAAGGTGAGCCCCTTACCTATGNAGAAAATATATTTAGCATATATGCTACAAACAACGATAGGAAATGCATGCTAATCATAGATGGGAGAAATGGCATGAATATGATATCCAGTCATACACTTATGCTAGAAGATTAAAATATAAATCTTACCTCGAGCGCCTTAAAATTAATGCTGTGAATCACACATCTCTTCAAGTCACTAGTAGATATCTAGAAATGGAGAGTTGTGAGGATCATGTGTGATATGATAAATTCTTTATGGATATAGCCAACTAATATTAGGCAAGCCTAAGTTCTTTAATATAAATGTAATGATAAAGAGAACACTGNAGAAAATATATTTAGCATATATGCTACAAACAACGATAGGAAATGCATGCTAATCATAGATGGGAGAAATGGAATGAATATGATATCCAGTCATACACTTATGCTAAAAGATTAAAATATAAATCTTACCTCGAGCGCCTTAAAATTAATGTTGTGAATCACACATCTCTTCAAGCCACTAGTAGATATCTAGAAATGGAGAGTTGTGAGGATCATGTGTGATATGATAATTTTTTTATGGATATAGCCAACTAATATTAGGCAAGCCTAAGTTCTTTAATATAAATGTAATGATAAAGAGAACACCGGTGTATTCATGTATAATGCAAGACTATCAAACTTTATCTAATAGACCATTCAAATAAGGTCACCTCCTCCACCTCCACACAAACCCATCTTAGACATTAAGCTAAAACATCCAAAAAAATAATGTGTTAAATTCCACTAGTTGGGATTGGACCATCTACTGCCAAAAAATCCTCACATTAATGAGGCCATAGTGCCAATATGTTCACTTTAGAGTGAGATATCAACTTTGAGAGTGTTGAATTTAAGAGATTTTTTGTCNTGGGATTGGACCATCTACTGCCAAAAAATCCTCACATTAATGAGGCCATAGTGCCAATATGTTCACTTTAGATTGAGATATCAACTTTGAGACTGTTGGATTTAATAGATTTTTTGTCAAGACTTTCATAACATATATTTCCTTCACCATGTTCATGCGAAGAAGATTGCATTTAATTCTAGAGACCCGCATAGCTATTGTGGTTTTCAGACTTAATATGCATACAAAAGTCTGCCTTAAGAATGCACCAAATTAGCTTCCTCCTCTGAAAAACCTACAATATGTCATAATTTTAGTTCAAATTTATAGTTGTTAAATCTCCCACATTATATTATGAGCTCATTTGAGCATACTAACTTGAAGAAGCAAGTTGATGAGCTTTAAAGAAAGGCTATCTCCAAAGATGCATTAGTTTATGAGTTATCCCTACTTCATTGACACCAAATAAGGTNGTCTGCCTTAAGAATGCACCAAATTAGCTTCCTCCTCTGAAAAACCTACAATATGTCATAATTTTAGTTCAAGTTTATAGTTGTTAAATCTCCCACATTATATTTTGAGCTCATTCGAGCAAACTAACTTGAAGAAGCAAGTTGATGAGCTTTAAAGAAAGGCTATTTCCAAAGATGCATTAGTTTATGAGTTATCCCTACTTCATTGACACCAAATAAGGTTAAATCATAGATGTAGACTAATAGGAAAGCTATCAACACAATCAATATTAAGTATAGATTTCCTATCCAAAAACTTGATAACATACTAGACTAAAATTCTAGCACCACATATTTACTAGGATAGAATTTAAGAGTGATATCCATATATCAAAATTAGGTTGGGAGATAAGATAAAGATAACTTTTAAAACCCAATGTCGGCTTTTTTTTTAATTTTTTTTTAAATAAGTTTTTAAAATTTAAATTTAATATAATATATATTGTAATTTTGATTTTGTGAAAATAGTATTTATTTATTTATTTTTGAAAATGATAAAACCGGATAGATCTCATATATCTAATAGTTTAAATAATTGAGCATGATACCATAAATGATATATCATCTCGAATGATGAACGTATCACTTATTGGTATGCTTAATTATCTAAACTTAAAAGTTTATGACTCTATTTTGGTTTGCGAAATTTATAGCCGACAAATTCTCTTATCTAATACACAGATTAGACAGGGTTTAGATTAATCTGAGTTCTTAATTCCCTATAAAGACAAGCTACTATAGTTAATTACATCTTAGACAATCGAAGTCACCTAAGAAGACTCTCGATTAAGATCAGAGTTTCGTCTTCAAGAATTCAACGTTTAACTTTTCACGATTGTTTATAGAAAAAGTCAAGTGGGATAGGTTCAAGTAAGAACAATTATTTTTGGAATCCAAATGAGCGAAAAGTAGGAGATGTTGAAGATACTGAAGAAGCTTCGGTGACATCTCAAATTAATCTATGGTTTGACTTTACATCTTTGAAAGAGAAATTATGTGATGTTTCAGTCCTGAAGATTAATAAGACATTCGGGACTTATGTCTGCATGTCATATGCAAATGGCCCGAGAAAATAGGAGGATTTATGTCATATCAGATGACGACCTCGGAATCCTAAAAAGTTTAAGACTTATATCGTACGACATAAAATAGTAGAAAGTCCTAAAAGATAATATGAGGATTTACGTCATACTAGACAAACAACCTCGACGTCTTATGGGTGTGTTATTTAAATCTATCGAATTCAAGCTGAAGCTCCTCCTGTCGCTTCCTGTTGTAGTCTCGACCGTTGCTCGAAGATGAATCTTCCCTCGACCACGTCGACGCCTCGTCCCGAGAAAAGGATAAAAAAAGAAAATCATGCCTCGAACGGCTTATCCTAGGGTATTATACAAACATGCTAAAAAAAGCAATAATTAAAAGTGAGTATAGGTGAACATTTATAGTACAGTACAGTAGAGGAAAGGAACAACTGTGTAGTAAAGTACTGTAAAAGAAAAAGACAGAAAGAAAATTACAAAAATAAAGCACTATAAAGAAAAGAAAAACTATGCAGTGAAAAAAAAAGCAATATGCAATAAAGGAACAAAACTGAAACAACTAAATGTACTTGATTAGCTCTATTGATATTTCAAAATAAATTGCAATGATATAGAAGAGAGATAAGCATTTGTAGATTATGAAAGAAAAGCTAAATGATGAGCATATGAAAATCTCCTTGTTCAAAGGTGAGCCCCTTACCTATATCTTTCAAATTTCTATAGGAGTTCAATTTGAGCTTCAATATGTCGGTTTTTCAATCGACTTAATCGAATGTTGAGAATCTGAAACCGTCCATATGAAAGTTCAAAAAGCGAAGAAGTGACTCAAATTTCTAAGTGGTGTAGGTCCCAGTCTAGTCCTCTAGGAGAGTCAAAATTGAAAATCCTAAAGCTAGATCCTAGGGTATCTAGGAAAAGAAAAAAAAGACCTCAAAAATTGAGGTCAACGCCCAAATAAATTATCTAAGTGGATTTTGATACAATTTGACATATCCAATAGCCATACACATTCATGTAAGTTATGAACACAATATTAAAATAATTTTTATCATATTCTAAATGGTTTCTTTTTGATGATATCATCATATTCAGTCTAAATAAAAACTAACGCCTTNAATATGTCGGTTTTTCAATCGACTTAATCGAATGTTGAGAATCTGAAACCGTCCATATGAAAGTTCAAAAAGTGAAGAAGTAACTTGTATTTCTAAGTGGTGTAGGTCCCAGTCTAGTCCTCTAGTAGAGTCAAAATTGAAAATCCTAAGGCTAGATCCTAGGGTATCTAGGAAAGGGAAAAAAAGACCTCAAAAATTGAGGTCAACGCCCAAATAAATTATCTAAGTGGATTTTGATACAATTTGACATATCCAATAGCCATACACATTCATGTAAGTTATGAACACAATATTAAAATAATTTTTATCATATTCTCGATGGTTTCTTTTGATGATATCATCATATTCAGTCTAAATAAAAACTAACACCTGCTTCATTTTAGGTTAGTTTACTTGAATCTGAATAAGTGTTTATTCAAAAGTCAAGAGGTCATATTCTTAAGATTTATAACTACCACTTCTGAGCTCAATCTTAATCATAATAAAGTTAAAGTTATCACTAAATGGATAACTCCTAAATATTTCACCAAAATTTATAGTTTCATGATATTTTTTATAAATGATTTGTCACACTTTAGCAGTATAGCTCCACCTATCACAAATAATTCTAAAGAGATGCACTTTTATGGACTACTAGTGCTCGGGGAGCATTTGAAGAAAAAAAAAACTCCCTCCCTATGACCTCGTATACATCTTGAGATTATCATGGAAATACATCGAGTTGAAAAAATTTTCCGATCAATAAGATGCAGCCCTTTCCACGAATCACCAAAAACAAATTAAATCCAAAGAAAACACATCTACGAACAGAAATTATCGCGCAAAGAATGCCAATTCCCATCCCAATTAAAATAAATAAATCCATTACAAATGACATAAGGAAATTTCAAACAGTCATCGACAGAGATAAGTAGAGAAGAAGCTAACCTTTCCTGGCCAGCTGTATCCCATATTTGAGCCTTGATGATCCTACCCTAAACATTCAAACTCATGGTAGCGAACTCTACTCCGATGGTGGACTTGGATTCAAGTTTGAACTCGTTCTTGTGAACCTCGAGAGGAGATTCGACTTGCCCAGCCCCGAATCCCGATCAGCGCCACTTTGAAGAGGTAGTCGTAATCTCTTTCCTCCCAATAATCTGCCATCTTATCTCCCCAGCACAAGAGAACCAGAAATCAAAACCCCGCATGAGATGCGACACCGCACGGCAGCTGCGTGCGGACGCCCATGCGGNTTAATTTAGTGCATGTATGTCTTCCGTAATGTTATTTTGCAAGTAAAGCATGTGCATACATGTATATATATCTTCCGTAATATTATTTTGCAAGTAAAGCATGTGCATAGAACATGATTTTTTTTTAGTAATTTTGATTACACCATCGTTTGTTACTGATCAAGTTTAATTTTTTGTTAAGTTGTTTTTGCTTCAAATTGTTAAGGATAATTTTTTAGAAATTTTGTGTGACAGATTGTTCATTTAACTAAAAAAATCATTAAATAAGCTGTTTACAGAAGCATAAACCAAACAGCTAAACAACTTATTTAGAACAGTGACAGAATGATTATTTATCAATAATCAACTGTTTTCAAAATGCACAAGCAAACAGTCAGTCAGTTTATTCAGATCAGCTGCCAATTAGCAAATTATCAGGATAAACTATTTACCTGAGCTGCAGCTGTCCCCAAACAGACCAGGCTATCAGGGCATCCTCCTGATCTAATATTTTTAGCAGAGAGAGAGCCCGACAAAATATCAAAATATCCATCCGGGATCTGAAGAGCCACAACTAGCCGAGCCAAGCGTTGCACTCTGCCGCCGCTCACCGCTGCTGTTCTTGATTCTCGTTTCACGTTCTTCTTCGTATATGGATGCCCTCGGTAACGGGGGTTTCTGGTGGAGTTTCCCGGCGGGTAATNATTTATCGTGTCCATATGCAAAAATATTGACTCACATGTATATTGAATTTATGTTCTATAATTGACTATTTAGCTATTGATTCATCTCTTTTTATATCTTCACTCATATATATATATATGTATATATATTAAAATAGTGTTTGACTGCAATTTTGATTTTTGTTAAATAGGATTTATCAAGTCCGATACATTCAAATTTACAAATCCACGTTGCAATGATTCTACTCGTGAATGACAGCGAAATAAATTGGTCTCGCTGCCGGATATACTAAATATGAATTTATGGAATGCACGAAGAAAATGATGAAACGCGAGAAAATTAAATTTAACGATATGTGAACATAAGACGGAATATATTTTTCCCAAGAAAGAAGGCCTATGTTAATCCAATAGGAGTAAAAGTAAACTGACCCCAGGCCATGCCGAGCTGGGCTCGAGCAGAGGAAAAAATATTACATCAGGACTCTGCACGAAGAACTATGTGTCATGGAGGTGATTACCCGGTAACATAAGGGAATATTCTCCTCGTGTTATTCAAGTGTTATTTTATGTTATTAAGGTATTATCGTATATTATTCAGGTGTTATTTTGTTATGGGAATATTCCCGATGTTATAATAACACAATAACACATCAATAATACTTGAATAACACACAATAATCTCTAAAAAACACACAATAACACTTGGGCCCCGTTTGGAGCAGCTTATAACTGCGGGCGGTGTTTTGAAAACGTTGCCGTCGTGTTTATTTCACGAGTTTTCATAACTTTATAGAGAATGGTGTTTCAAATTACTTAATAGATGCGACCGCAGGACTGACCCCACGGCCCGCGTCTTCGATCCACGTCGAGCGGTTTTTTACTCGCATGCCCTTCTTCCGTCGCCTCGGTCCCTCACCACATCCGTCTGCTCCTATACTTCTTTCTCGCGATCGCTTTCAAGTTCGTGGAAAACGACCAAGGTTAAGCCCTCCCCTCTACCTTCCGCTCCTTCTCTAATTCTTCACCGTCATCTCTTCCCATTTCATGGAAAACAATGGAGTAGAAAATGTAAAAAAAGATTTAAGTTTTTTTTATATCATTTTCTCTCTTGTTCTAAAGCAATCTCTTCAAAATCAATTTTTTTTTCTTATCATTTAACAGAGGGAAGAGTTTGGAGGGTCGTTGTAAGGTGAAGGGGGAAGAGAAGGAGATTGCACCAGTGAAGACGAGCTCCATGAATCATTATAGTTCAAGGCCACAACTTGACCTTATTGGAGCAGCAATTAAGAGTAATTCGGAGGAGAGGAACCCCACAATTTTGCTGCCTAACCAGTCTGATGACATCTCTCACCTGGCCTTGGATGTTCTTTACATTGCCATGGTTGAGCCATTCAGCTTGTTGTTTTAAAGTGGATACTATTGCCTTCAACTTCTATACTGAGAATATTTTTTTATATTTTTAATTAGATTCTGCACTGTTTATTTTAATTTAGTGCATGTATGTCTTCCGTAATGTTATTTTGCAAGTAAAGCATGTGCATACATGTATATATATCTTCCGTAATATTATTTTGCAAGTAAAGCATGTGCATAGAACATGATTTTTTTTTAGTAATTTTGATTACACCATCGTTTGTTACTGATCAAGTTTAATTTTTTGTTAAGTTGTTTTTGCTTCAAATTGTTAAGGATAATTTTTTAGAAATTTTGTGTGACAGATTGTTCATTTAACTAAAAAAATCATTAAATAAGCTGTTTACAGAAGCATAAACCAAACAGCTAAACAACTTATTTAGAACAGTGACAGAATGATTATTTATCAATAATCAACTGTTTTCAAAATGCACAAGCAAACAGTCAGTCAGTTTATTCAGATCAGCTGCCAATTAGCAAATTATCAGGATAAACTATTTACCTGAGCTGCAGCTGTCCCCAAACAGACCAGGCTATCAGGGCATCCTCCTGATCTAATATTTTTAGCAGAGAGAGAGCCCGACAAAATATCAAAATATCCATCCGGGATCTGAAGAGCCACAACTAGCCGAGCCAAGCGTTGCACTCTGCCGCCGCTCACCGCTGCTGTTCTTGATTCTCGTTTCACGTTCTTCTTCGTATATGGATGCCCTCGGTAACGGGGGTTTCTGGTGGAGTTTCCCGGCGGGTAATGGGAGCGGTCACCACGGCAAGCGCAGGAGGAAGTACAAGTCTTCTTCATCCGACTCGATCAACCTCCGCGAAGAGAAGGGGTGGCCGCTACTCGACTTCCCTGTGAAGCAGGCGGCCATTGCTGCATCTCTCGCACTAACTGGCGACACTATCGCTCAATTCAGAGACCGAATTTTCGGTCGAGATCGATCTCAACTGCTTGGGGACGAAGAGGTCAGCTCCTACTGTTGTAGATATAATTTTGTAGATGCGTTTGCTCATGTTCTTTCAGTTCCGTGGGCAAGTTTTATGCATTTTTGTTCGCTGCTGCTCGTATGATACATACTGACAAATATTTCTTTGTGGTTTGAATGTTTGAACTGTTGTAGCACCATCAGATTTCATCAATAGGCTTTGAAATACACGCATTTTGCGTAAGCACTTTGATATTTTTGCGAGTGAGCTCATCACTAAATAAGACATTCTTTCAGTAAATAGCAAGCCCGTGAATCGTGCAGGGTAGGAAAGTCTGCACAAATCACTGTTTCAAATTGTACATGATAATTTTTAAAGCATAATTCTCTTTTTAAAAAGTAATAAGATTGTTAAAAAAAAGATGATAATCCTCGAAACAAAACAATAATATAGAATGGAAGCAGAACAGTGGTGCTTGCTCAAACAGAATTTCATGTTCATGAACATCATTAAATTTATTTTGTCATTAAGGCTTTCTAATTCCGGTGGATTGCATGATGTTCTCTGGTCAACACTTTTAAAAATTCAAAGATGGAGTTAAAATAATATGTCAACCCTTTGGCCATGAAGAGCCCAAGAGAACCATATGACTCTCAATTCAACAACTGAGCTTGTAAGCCCTCAGATTGACTGGAAAGATGGGCGGGGGATGTTCGAAACCATCTAACCCTTGTTCAAGGTTGGGCATGAAGAAAGTAACACCCAGGCTTATAAATCTTTAGCAGCAATCTGCTGTAAATGTAACTTACATAATAACAATGAGAAATATCCGACTCAGACACTGATGTAGTCATGGATAGGGATGAGCTTGGCATTTAGGATAGGGTCTGTGGTGATGCGAGCCTTCAAAGTAAATTGATTGATGTTGTCTTTTCATTTTGAGAAGACCACATTTTCTGATTCAATAGACATAGGGAATGCATAATGTTGCCTTTTACGAGCATGTATGAATGGTTGATTATCTGTCGGCCCCCTATTTTACAGGGTTCCATTAGTAAAAAAGTAACATGCAGTCTTGATTCATGATCAATGAGCATCTCCGGAGGTATATTGGATGACAATGATTAACCCATGCCGTAATTTAGCTGTGTGAACTAGCATGCATTGATATTGGTTTCCTCAAGACGAACATGTTAATTCTTTACTTCTCCTAAATGCTAAGGGTCATAATAGCTACTTGATGATTATGGGGCTTGGAAGCCTTGTATTCTGTGGAATTGTGATTAGATGTGATGCGATGTTGTAGATTCGAAAGAAAATGTTGAGATGGTGTTTCTATTGTCGAAGACAAAGGGGTGGGCAAGAGGGCACTAACAAGATCCGTTGATCTCCCTAACCACCCCATAGTGAAGGGAGGGATAATGGTGGTGGGATACTCTATAAGGAAACAATGCGGACATTTATGATTATCATTGCCTCCATTACATAGTCACAGCGACACCTACTAGCAATTAGATGATTATGAGAGCATTATAGAACTACCTTTTCACTCATGTAGCAATATGTTGCCACCACCAGACAAATTGTTAGCAATTTGGTAAGTCTTCAAAAGGGTGGTGATAATGCGGGCTTTGATGGTTAGGAGATGGATAATGTTGTGTTAAATGGACACAAGGATCACCTTATTGGCTTGGCTTTGTAGAACTATTAGNGATGGATAATGTTGTGTTAAATGGACACAAGGATCACCTTATTGGCTTGGCTTTGTAGAACTATTAGACCCCTTCCCAAGAAGTCATGTATGTCTAATTTTTTTTTTCATAAAAACCTTAATAATTCTGATCTTTCCTCTTTGATATTGGAGAAGGCCCAAATCACAACAAAAACTCAAATATTGTTACTCAAATTCAAAGGGTTACAACGAGACTCCTCAAACATTAGAAGAATAACAAACACAAACATAAATTAAACCCTAAGAACAAGGCGAAGGTGGCAAATGAGCTGGGTGACTGGACAAGAGAGGAGGTTGACTGTTTGGGAGTATGACAATTGCTGGACTGGTTGGGGCGTGCTACTTCAGCGGGGAATGTCGGGGACGGGGATTACAGGGGACTAGAGTGCTTGGAGGCAAGTTCTGGCTAGCTAGGAAAGACCTGGGCTGTTTGGGTGGGGGATAAACGACAGGCTGGAAATCAGGGAGCATGAAGGATGGAAACGGGTGTCTGCATGGAGGAGAAAAGAGTGGTTGAACTGCGGGGTAAGAAGAGGTTGCGGAAGGATAAATGTCTCGTTGTTGAGCTACAGTCTGGTCACCACCTCGGACAAGTTACAACCGGAGCACCTTCCCATTATCAAGTATAACTTTCAAAGGGGAAGAACGCCTCAAAAGCAGCAATTGAAAGCAATAATCATCAAAAATCTTCTGCACCCTAGGCAAACACAACATAATATAAAGGATTCTATCACAAAGAGATAGGAAGGAATTTGAAATTGGGATAAAAATGGAAGGTGGTAGAGAAGGTAGACAATGAATAGGTAGGAATTGGAATTGGAAAGAAATAGAAATAGGAAAGGGGATAGAAAAAGCAAGGAATAGAATATGAAGGAATTGGAATTGGATAGAAGTAGGAAAGTGGTTGGAATAGGAAAGGAGAGGGGGAGGGAAGGGCTGTAGTACTGTAGCTACTACAGTACTGTGATGGTATGCTCCCGCGTCACACACACACACACTTTCTCTCTATACATACACTTACACTTAAAATATACTTATACGTATGAAGACACTCAAGTATTCATGTCTCTATGCACATATCAAGATGTATGCTCCCACGTCACACACACACACACACACTCTTTGTCTCTATATATACACTTACACTTAAAATATACTTACACGTATGAAGGCACTCATGTATTCATGTCTCTATGCACATATCAAGATGGTATTAGGCGATTACTTCTTGAGTGGAAACTAATAGATGTTGATTTCAGGTCGATTAAAATCGAACCCTTTGTGCAAAAGATGTTGCTGCAGCAGGAACCAATGGCAATGCTCCAAGTGGTGTAATTTGTTGCATTGTGCACAATTTAGGAAGTGACGCTATATTAGCAAGACAAAATGCTGCATGGCAATAGGCAAGTGCATTCTGATATATGTAGATGGTTACACTATACGGGGTGCATGCGATGTCGTTGTGTGAAGAACAAATGATGATAATGTGTGAGGTGCAAGTGACAAATGATTATTTTGTTGGAGTTGACAAATGATAATGTGTGAGGTGCAAGATAGTTAAAATTATCACACTTACATATCACTGTATCTTCAAATAATACATATTGAGAATTGATAATATCACTTGACCCTCTAATAATATTGATTGATAAATATTAATATCAATTTATCATTTTCTATAAATTCTAAACACTATCACCTTTTTTCTTAGTTTTTTTTAACTATCTAATGCATGCATTATCAATTAGAAATAGTCATCAAGAGAGATCATAGACTAAGACCCTCTTTTGTAAGAAAATTGTAAACTTTTTTGAAAATTAATGAACCGTTCATTTGAAATGGAGGCTGTATTTCGATGTAGAACTTTGAGCGAAGGATAATGAAGTGTTGAGAAGTTCAAATTATTGGTGACGATCAACCCTCAAATTATTTGAAGTTCATTTTACTTCCTTCAGTACAAACAAATGCCTTAGAGAACTAGCTGTGAGAGTGATGCAGGGCAATATTCCCATCCGTATTAGTCAAGAGAGTAGATAGTGGATTAAGATGAAAGATGAAGATGTGGAAAGAGAAGAGAGCATGAAGCATAGAAAGTGAGGGAAGCGAGAAATTACAAATGCGGTACTCGAACCCCTTATATAGAGTAGAAACTTAATATTGAAGAGAATCTTGTCCGCAGAGAGAGTTAGGAGGGATCCAAGAGATGGAGTGCTTCAATAAAGGTCAGAGATAAAAGACTAGAGAGGAAGGGCAAGTGGAAAGGTTAGAGAGAACAGACTAGAGAGAAAGGGCAAGTGGGCAAGTTAATCCTTTAAAATGGGAGAGAAGCAAGGAGAAAGTATTGTTATGTGCAAAATCAACATTGCTTTTATGATATTTAAAAACATTAATTTGTTGCTTGAGTGTAATTAAGTTTTAATATGACAATTTTTTTATGTTTAATGAACATTTTCATCTTTGTGTTTTAGTTTTTGTGCCATGCAAACTTTTGTCCATGATTCACTAAGAATGTCAATTTAGTCTGAAGTTTCTGAGAGTTACAGATGCTATGTGGAAAGCAAAAAAAATAATATGATGTTCTTCTTGTCTTCATTAAGATTTAGTGATTGAATGGAATATGATTCGTTGCTATTCAAATGTATATCTTGGTCTCAAAAAAAATAATTATAATATCTAACGTTTTTGTCACTATAGTTGTAGGCTGTTTTGAAGATCTCATAAATATTTTTGTTCTCAGGAGGCATCCTTTTGGTCAAATCATGATTGGCTTAGGTCTCTTCGGATGGCTTCCTATGGGTTTTTTCTTTATGGTCCAGGTTCTTATGTGTGGTACCAATTCCTTGATCAATGCATGCCAAAACAAACACTCATTACACTTTCAACAAAGGCAAGTTCAGAGTATTTAAAATTCTTATATATACATATTTAACACCTAAACTTTAATATTTATATACATAATTCTCAAATCTTTGAAATCACATAAAAAACACCATTATTATTAACTTCTTCAAAGTAAAATACACTTTTTCATACATAAGTTTAGATATGTAAGTATTCAATATGTACATCTAAAATTTTTGGTGTTAGATCTATAAATACATATGAACTAAAGTGCCAAAATGGTCACCTGACTATTAAATGGAGTCATTTTAGTTCCAAAATCGATGGAAGTGTTAAATTAATTCCTTTTCTTTTAATATGGACTATAAAAGTCCGCAATGAGGAGTTTTTCAACCCCTTTTAAAAAGGTTTGGAGACTAAATCGATACTTTTATAGATTGTAGAACTAAATTGAACCTGCAAAATTTCTCAATACATAAGAATTGTGTGACATGGTTGATTTTCCTAAAATGTAAAAAGTTAGGTAAAGAGTTTCCCATATATACAATTTGTTTTCAACACGTTTCTTCATCTAATTTCAGGTCATATTAAACCAGATTGTGCTCGGCCCATGCGTTATTGCTGTTATTTTTGCATGGAACAATTTATGGTTAGGAAAGTTGTCCGAGCTTCCAGCAAAGTATCAGAAAGATGCCATCCCCACACTCCTCTACGGTAATAGATTTGCAAATATACCTACTTTTTTTTTTAATTTTAGAAGAATTTACGACCATTAAATATTAAATTTATCATGATGCAGGCTTCAGGTTTTGGATTCCTGTTACTATATTGAACTTTGGGTAACTAATCAGCAGCTAGAGTTGATTTTTTAATGGTTTGCGTCTGCATTTTTGTGAGAAAACTAGGTCTTTTTGTCTGTTAGCTAGGTCTTTCCTGTTACTTATCAGTATATGTTGCTAAATTTTATTTTTAATCTTTTATTTTGTTTATACAGGATAGTGCCTCTCCCTGCTCGTGTGGCTTTCATGTCCACCTGCTCTATATTCTGGAATTTCTATTTGTCTTCAACTATGAGCAGGTGATGCAGAATCCCAAAATGTCGTATTAGAGCGCTCACTCTGCACGGCAAGTAAAAAGGAAAAGAACTTCTCTAACAGGCCCACTACCTTTTTTTTTTTTCTAATCAATGTGTTAGGCATTCGAGTACTTGAGATAAAATTCCCTTCTTATTCATTGTTGCCTTATATTTGGCAAAAATTGTTATGTATTTCGTAGTTTCATATTGTAGGTTTATTTTACCATTATTCTTTTTGCTGATAATTTTTTGCATTATCATTGTTTGTGTTTATGAAAATACGATCGACCTTAGTTATAAAACTTGGTTTGAAAATTTGGTTTAAGTGTAAAAGCTTAGAGAACTGAGAAAAATATCAAACGACCTGCAGAGAGTTTAAAAAAACAATCNTGTTTATGAAAATACGATCGACCTTAGTTATAAAAATTGGTTTGAAAATTTGGTTTAAATGTAAAAGCTTAGAGAACTGAGAAAAATATCAAACGACCTGCAGAGAGTTTAAAAAAACAATATGTGACGCTAAAAATTTTGCTTTTAGTGATTTTTATAACAGATTAGGTACTAAGGAAGGTGAAAAATATATGTATAAACTAACGCAACAAAAAGAAAAGAGAAGTAAAGATTTAACTCAAGTAAAGTGCATTAAAGATGAAAATNCTAACGCAACAAAAAGAAAAGAGAAGTAAAGATTTAACTCAAGTAAAGTGCATTAAAGATGAAAATAAAAAAATATTTTTCTTAGAAAAAAATATTTAACATAGGTGGGTGAGTTATTTTGATAAACTTTTTAATGAAGTTTATGAAAATATGATCGACTTTAGTGATCTTAATATTGTTAAAAATAATAAAACGTTTCATTTTTACCATCACATTAGTAAAAAAAAAATTTTAGGAGGCTTTAAAGAAAACTAAGGGTGAAAAGTCTGTAGGACCTGATGATATCCCAATTAAAGTGTGGAAATTTTTAGGAGATTTGAGAGTTTCTTGGCTTACTAAACTCTTTAATATTATTTTAAAAACAAAAACGATGCCTGAGGAGTGGATGAAGAGTATTTTGGTGCCCATTTTTAAGAGTAAAGGGGATGCACAAGAGTGTGCAAATTATAGAGGAATTAAGTTGATATGTTATACTTTAAAATTATGGGAGAGGGAAAGAGTTCTCATAATCAATTTGGATTTATG
>JXCR01145070.1:86241-97521 GCA_002079205.1 Phalaenopsis hybrid cultivar | reverse complement strand
CTAAATTGAACTTTTATGATGTGTGGTGGCTGCCAGACTGGGTTGAGAGCTACTACCAAAAATCCAACGTTTATGTTTTGTCAAGTAACATAAAATTTGGCAGTGAAATATAGGCTCAAAATTCTCAAATGTGATCATGGGCAGACCTATCTATGGCTTAGAGTGAGTAATTATCCATCCTAAAATTAATATTTTGAGGCATTTAAATGCACATCACGCAATTCCCATGTAATTAAATATATGATACCTAACCATTCTTATTAACATGAATGCCACTCAAATATTTAACAAAAGATAAGAATATCACAATGATCATCTTTTCAAAAATGAAATATGCATCTGCATGTATAAATTTATGTTGCTGAAATGTTATGATATCGGAGTTATTTAGGAACTCAGTGAAAATACAAAAAATAAATTTTTATTAATATAGAAATAAGATTACAACTCGACACAAATGAAAAGAGAAAAAAACAATAATAGGCCAATCTTCGGCTAAAAACAAAAGACAACATTCTAGGGCAGGAGTGGCGGGGCAATGTGGTGAGGGTAAGGGGAAGGATTGGTGGCTGTGAGGTTGGCTAGGAAGGGTTTGGGGCCCGGTAGGTGGGATAGACAACGAGAGTGGTTGTATGAAACTGGTTGTCAGGAATTGATAGGTAGTCCAGAGGGTTGGGATAGCCCGACTGAGGGAAGTCATGGGTGGCTTGAAGTGGAGGAGGGTCTGGAGGGGTGGATAGCAAGTAGGAATGTAGGGAAAGGGATTTGACAAGTTGGAAAGTGGTATGGACATAAGGGAAGACTGCAGTAGATGGGCGGCAAGGCGGCTGGGGATGGAGAGGTGGTCGGCAGCCTATGGGGATGCAGGGAACAAGGTGGGAAGGAAGATAAGGGTGGATACAATAACGCCTAGGAGCAGGGTACAATTGAGGCACCGTCCGTTGTCAAATACAACCTTAGCTAGGGAGATTAAGAGTCCAGAAAGAAATCTAAAAAAGTAACCACACAAAACATAGCACTAACAAGCAAAAATAACACAAATATAATAGCTAATATGCCAAATAGGAAGGGAAGGCCTCTCCCTTATGGATGACAATCAAAAAATGAAAAGGGAGGGGTGACAATTAGCCCTAGAAAGGGAGAGCGGTAATCTCACATAGAGAGGGTGGCGGGTTGTTCAATCCTAGTCCCTACGAGTCAAGCGGTTCAGCTGAAGGCTGGATTGATCCCCTTGCTGAATCCACTCATTAGTTCAGTGGGCCAAGCCGCGTCAATCTTTTAGGGTTGTGGGACCTTCTGCTTCAAACGTTCAAGCTTCTGTTTTCTTGGTCTGACGTCTTAGTTGCCTCTGGATTTCAGTGGTGATTGCATCTTCCCCCAAAACATGAGGAATTTTTCCCACTTGCGGGCTTGTAACCATATAAATATGCTCCTCTGGGGGTTCACTACTGAACGAGGTGTTATGCTTTTGTGTGTGACATATACTGATGAATCCTCCCAAAGCAATTTATGATCGGTTCACCCTGATCTGAAGTGAGGGTAACTTGACCATCCTCGAACGGTGGTGGCCCTGGTGGTTAGATAGTGATCGTGATGTCATGAAATTCCCTTTGTCGTGTATGTACTATGTCTAGGCTAGTGTCGTAATCCCACCATCCACTATCGTCACCAAGGCTGGTCCCACCAAGGCTAGTCTAATGGCGAGGGCTCTTGTGATCTAGAGCTCCATCTAGAGCTCCATCAAAGAAAAAAATTACGTGCTTCCTATCCTTTGTGATGGTATACGTGTTTCTGAATTCGTCATGACAGTCCTTTGGTCAAACTACCATTATCTCCCCAATAATTGATGGCAGACATCCACAGAGATAAGTTGCACCACACCTGATCCTGTAGCTAGCCTCTAATCGAAAACTCTACCATGTATCTCCGGTACATCGAGTGGTCCAACCGAAGGCTAGACCGATCCCCTTGCTAAACCCACCACCAGTTCAACGGGCCAACCCGCACACCATATTATAACTATAAATATCAAATTTTAGGCGTTAGACATATAAAGGCATAAGAATTGTGCAGCATGTATGTAAAACTTTCCTAATATTTTTCTTAATTAGGTAATATAATAAATTTTATCTCTTAATAAGTACTGTTGCCAAATACTTGAAAATAAAAATAGAAAACATTCAGAAAAAAGTGACATTGAGAAAATGGCAAAGCACTTCAGGATAAAATCATGGCTTCTGCTAGCACAGATTTACTATGCCAAGAATATTTGAATGGCTGAGGCTCACTATAGCTCAGCCTCAGGGAACGATATACCATAACAATAATTAGTTCTTTTTCATGAAGACCTTTTTGTCTAGAAAAAAAATTTATTTATATGTATGACAGATTATAATTGCATGATGATGGCAACTTAAGTTTTCACAAAACAAATACTCTTAAGTATTTTAGTTGTTAATTTGTTAGTATTGCAAACAAAACACACTCTCTAAGCATTCTAAGCAATCAAAATCTCTCTTCGATCGCACCGAGTCTTCGTCTTCTTATATCATCACAATAACTTCACCATTCTCATTAACTCTAGCACTCTAATGCAAACAGTGCTACAACATCATTGAAAAAAAATTATATCAATTTGCAAACAACTGATGGTAGCATAACAAAAGAGAACTTATCATTCATTTTTATAGCTCAAGATGCCAAATTTAAAGGAAAAAATATTCACTTTTATTGATGAAAGCACAAACTTTGCATGTAATAATGCTAACACATCATTGATAAATGGCAGAGCAAGTCTAAACACAATAGATTGAACAGACCATGTAACACTCCAGTAAGCCTTCATGTCAAATCTATTGCTTATCAGATATTATGCAGTGTAACTCTCATCAAAGTTGTAAACTTGATCGAAGCCCTTTCTGTAAAAAGCAAAACAAGAAAAGATATATTAAAAAATTCAAAATTTCAAAAATATCAGTATAAGAAGTATCCAAAACAAGATTTAAAAATAAGGNAAGTTGTAAACTTGATCGAAGCCCTTTCTGTAAAAAGCAAAACAAGAAAAGATATATTAAAAAATTCAAAATGTCAAAAATATCAGTATAAGAAGTGTCCAAAACAAGATTTAAAAATAAGAAAAAAAATAACATACCCAGCTTTACCACCATATGTTGGGCTGTAGTTGTAAATAAGATTGTCTCGAACCTTTTGTGCTGGAGGCCTTTTCGGAGATTTTCGAGCCTCGCTGTTCCAGGTTTTTTTTTTTTTTAAGGAAAAAAAAAGGACGTTTGGATCAATGATTTCCTAAATCTTTGAAAATGGAAATATCATTCCTAATTTGAATGAGATATATTAGTAGGTTCTGAACTTATGCACATACCATGCAATTCCTATGTAATTGAATATCTAAAACCCAAACTTTACTTTTCACATATGTACAACCCAAATCTTTCAAATCACATCAAACATATGACCATTAAAATACAATCATTCTAACTTTTAAGAAGAGAAAATGCATCTTCTCGTGCATAATATAGCATATATGTAAAAATTGANTTCTGAACTTATGCACATACCATGCAATTCCTATGTAATTGAATATCTAAAACCCAAACTTTACTTTTCACAGATGTACAACCCAAATCTTTCAAATCACATCAAACATATGACCATTAAAATACAATCATTCTAACTTTTAAGAAGTGAAAATGCATCTTCTCATGCATAATATAGCATATATGTAAAAATTGAAGTTTAGCTGTTAGATATGTAATTGCATAGGAATTGAGTGGTATGTAAAACTTTCAAAATTAAAATGAAATAAATCTTATATTGAAGTCACAGATATAGGAAAATCAGAAACAGAAATGCTGTTTGACAAACTCCTTTGAAATAGTATCATGGTGGCACAGTCTCAACTCTCAACCCCTTAAATTGAAGGGAAAGAAAATGAGAAAGAGGCAGCTAATGGCTAAAGCACAAATCCATAACATATCTTTTGACTTTTTAAATCTGATCAGCAAGCAGGATACAGTTGCACCATTCTAGATTATTGGATGGTTCACAATAGACCAACCTAGCTCGACCATTTTTTGGCTCGGCTTTAGATTCATCATCATCATCATCAATAGGCAAATCCCGATTATTTCACATCAATTTATGAACCCGCCACCCCTTCATTTGTTTATATTTGATTTCTGTGAGATGTTTGCTTTATCGGAAATTTACATGCCTAGCACACAATTCTAATGTATCTACATATCTCACACCTAAACTTCCTTATTTACATATATTGCACTTCGGTGGTTTAAATCTATGAATGAAAAAAGTGTATTCCACTTTTAAAATGTGGTAGCAGTGCTATTTTTTATGTGAAATTTGACTGTTATGTGTGTAAATATAACAGTTTAGGTGTGAGATATGTAAATACATAAGATTGTGTGCTATGTATGCAAATGTCCCTAACTTTATTTGGAGCAAATTTTTTGTGTCAATTTTAAGTCAACTTGACTTCTCCATCTCTTTTACCTTCTAAAAAATTTATATTATTTTCTTGTGTCCGCCTTCTTAGTGCATTTTTGTCCTACATTATATGTTGAAATTCATAATAATGAGGAATGATACTATTGATATTAAATGGGATTATAAATAATCCTTACATGAATCCAAAAAAAGGAAATACGATAAAAGGAAAATAACATAAAAGAAAATATATAATACATATATCTCTATATAATCAATTCATATTAATTACTTGGACATAAATGATACAACATAAATCATAAAATAGGAAAAGAAATAATTTCAATCAAAGGAAGTAAATTTAATCCTCATAATTTCTAATGGGAATAAATTCTTTCCTATTATAACAACTTCTAACACCCCTTCAAATTGAAACATGGTTGAAAATCATGTTTCACTTGGAATTGAAAACATCAAACGATGAGCAAGGAATATTATTTGTGAGGTAGAACTTGACGTCTTCATCCCGTACTTAGTAATCAACCCTAAGGATATTTAGTTAATTGTGGTTGCCTTTGACTGTAGTTTTTGCGATGTTTGTAAGTAGGTGGAAGATTTCTAAAAGTAATGTTGCAGGTAAACTTGCAGGGAAGTAGACAACCAATTGGAAAAGTTGTTGGATATGGCCTGAAAAAAGAAAAGGAAAAGCTCTGGAGGTAGGTCATGCTGCAAGAAAAGCTCCGAAGGAGGGTTGATACAGAAAAAAGCTTCGGAGGAGAGTCAGCTATAAGAAAAGCTCCAGAGGGTCTACTGTAGAAAAGGTTCTAGAGGAGGGCCTGATGCAGAAAAAAGTTTCAGAGTAGGGTCTGATGCAAGAAAAGACTTTGAAGGAGAGTCTATTGTAGGAAAAATCCTGGTGGAGGACAAAATGTTTTAGAAGGCCTGATGTAAAAAAGGCTCTAGAAGAGGGTCTGCTGCTGGAATAATTCCGATGGAGGACCTGCTGAAAGAAAAGCTCTGAAGAAGGGTCTAATATAGAATAAGTTTCAGAGGAGCAACTGATGCAAGGAAAATCTCCAAAGGATGGCATGCATCAGAAAGAATTTCGGTGGAGGACCTACTGCAGAAAAAGCACTGGAGAAGGAACTGATACAGGAAAAGTTCCAAAAAAGAGTCTGATGTAGGAAAAGGCCCGGAGGACGGCCCGCTACAGCAAGAACTCCAGGGACTTTGCGCGAGAATCTACAGGGAAGGAGGGGGGCCGGCGACAAAAGAAAAACCTGCAGGGAGTGCAGCAACAGAAGAAAATTACAGGGAAGATGTTGACGGCTAGGTGAATGCCCCGGCAACACTAGGCTTCGATCATGCAGAACGACAAATATTTTCGGCTGCAAGGAATAAGAAGTTTTTAGCGACAAGAGACTCTAGGGTTTTTTTCGGCTCTGATACCATATTGAAATTCAGGATAATGCGAAATGATATTATTGATATGAAATTTGGGGGGGGGGGTGAATCTTAGAATATAAAAAAATAATAAAAAAGAAATAGAAAGATATAATAGATATATCTTCAATTAATCAACTCATATTAATTACTTGAAAATAAAAGAAACAACATAAAGCATAAATTAAGAAAAAAAATAATTCCAACTCAAAGAAATAAGTTCGTCTCATAACTTCTAACATAAATAAATTATTTCGTAATATAACTTCTAACATTATATATATCAAAATTATTCATTTTATTTATCACTATCTTATCATGAATTGTTGTTACTTACAACATCTTAAAATTCTTATTTTCATCAAACTCAGATCCGGTGTCAGTGACTTGATGTTTGCCTGATAGATAGAAGCATATAGCATAACTGATCTTACGAAGTACCATATACCTACAATCAGTTTTCAAATTTTCATCAATATTTACTATTTTTTCTTATAATAAATTCATATTACTAAAGCAATCACATCAAAATATCACTCAAATTTCATAATTACATTAATGCATATCATTTTCAAACTCACTATAATTGCATATCAGGTAATCATGTTGTCTTTATATATTACTATAAGGCTGGACCAGTGGTTGAAAATTTGAGACATTGCAAGCTTATGGGGAAGAATTTTACATGTCAGTCTAAGAGGGTAATATTTAACTTTAATTTAAATTTACTTTAATTTAAGTTGTCCCCGCTTCTATAAACATTTCCTCTATTATTCATTTGTTTAAACAAATAATTCAACCTGAAATATTAATTTAAAACAACAGTGAGCTACAAAAGTCAATGGGATATCTATTTCTAAACTACAGTAATACAACGAAAAGATAACGTCATGCATGCTAGTCATAAATACTATAAAGCGTTTGACAGATTATTTTTTCAAATATAATCGTTCATGATAGTTCATAACATTCAATATATTTTACTATATCAGTAACATGTTCATATCATTTTATATATGTAAAACCGCAACAAAAGCATTTGTCTAAAATTGTACTTATGATGGTACACAATATCAATATCTTTCTTTATTTACATACACGAGTACCTTAACGTTCTTATGCTAGTACTATAAAAAACAAACTCTATCATTATCAAACATACACATACAATCTGACTATAAGTTCATATCATTCATATGTTCTTTTTTATTTAATTTTACCTTTAAATAATGCATAACATTAGTATTTCTAAAAATATATATTCATCATAATAATATGACCAACATCTAAAATACCATATAAATCACAGTAAAATGGTGTAATAATGTTTCAATAACAATCAATGAATTTAATTTATAAGAAATAAGCTCTAATATAACTTAAAAGTAAATGTACTCACCTTGATGTGGATTTATTTGTCCTTTGATTTGCTTTTAACCTCGACCCTTCAAAATTGATGCTTACAATAAACATATATATTCTTATTACTAAGATTTAATAATATTATCTATTTTTTTGTAAATTGATATTTACTTGTTTATTTATATTAATTTATTAAATTATTAATATTACATTATTTAAGCATTAAACTTTTTATTATCATTTTATCTTTTAATATAAATCCTAATTAACTTTATCTTGATATTTAATATATAAAAAAAATTACTTAAAACTTATCTTAGCACGAGCTTGATTTTTCTTCTGTTCTAGCAAAGGCTCTAATTTGCCTAAACCGCAAAAAGGTTTGTTCAAGAGATCCCTCTCGTTTTTTCATCGATTGCACAAAGGTTACTCTCCTCAATCGAAACCAACTCAGCCCATCTCTTAATTCTGATTTAATAAAATTTAATTTTAAGAATTAATACATTTTCAATTAATTAATTAATCTAAAAAAATTAAACCACACAAAATAAAACCCTTACCTTTTATTTATATCCTCTTGATTTAGACTCCTAAACAGTAGAGTCACCTCCTTCTAATATCGCGCCCACATAGAACACAAGCAAGGCTCGCCCTTCTTTCTTTTCTTCTTTCGATAACAGGTAACATCAAACACACTTGAGCTGCTCACGAGAATCCTCCCCCGCAAGCAACTCTTCTTCCCTTCGGCTCCCTCTCGTGCGGGATGCAATTTTCGTCGTCCAACCTGCAAGTTTGGCACTCTCACTAGCGTCCCTCCTACGCATTCTCTGCTCGAAGCCGAGGCACTGACGATGCGCAAGCTCGCTGTCTAAGTCGTCGTTATTCTAGCTTCTGCCCTAGCTCCCCGGGCAACCTCACGTTCCTGCTTGCTTCGTCGCTTCTCATCTCCTTCACGCATGAAGCACTTGATGTTGACTTTTGCAAATGGCGTCGAGTCTCTGGTAAAAGAAACACACGACCTCTCCTTCTTCTTCTTCTTTATCTGTGTCGCTCGCTCTCTCTTCCATTTCTTTCCCCCAGTTTGAGCGATACTTAAGAAGNCGACCTCTCCTTCTTCTTCTTCTTTATCTCTGTCGCTCGCTCTCTCTTCCATTTCTTTCCCCCAGTTTGAGCAATACTTAAGAAGAAACAGTCTAGAAAACGATTGATTGGACTTGACACAAAGCCGTAAAAATTCATTTTCCTTTATTACTTTTTATTTTATTTTTTCAGTTATTACAAAACAAAGCCTTATCATCCTTTGCTTCTTATTCCTCAAGCTTTGTACTTTTAAGTAATAAGCAATTGTCAATATAATAGCCCATGCTAAAATGATGTTGCCTACATTTTAGTACTTAATGTTCTAAAGCAGCGTAATTTTCCCTCAATTTACCAGCAACCAAATGGATAGGAAAATATTGCTTGTACTCCAAACAGAAATGTAAAAGAAAAAAACCAAAAAATAAGAGGANTCAGTTATTACAAAACAAAGCCTTATCATCCTTTGCTTCTTATTCCTCAAGCTTTGTACTTTTAAGTAATAAACAATTGTCAATATAATAGCCCATGCTAAAATGATGTTGCCTACATTTTAGTACTTATTGTTCTAAAGCAGCGTAATTTTCCCTCAATTCACCAGCAACCAAATGGATAGGAAAATATTGCTTGTACTCCAAACAGAAATGTAAAAGAAAAAAAACAAAAAGTAATAGGGAAACAAAGCCATGAAATAATAAAGAAACTTGAAACGCTCCATACCTTATGAAGTAGTTCGCCAACAGTTGAGTAACTCGAACTGCATCTTCAGAATGTGGAATCATAGACGATCCCCACTCAAAGGGATTTTTCTGCAGTGGCCAATAAGCTTTGCTGTCAGAAACAGTTTATACCATGCTGTAATCTTCCACTCTGCCCCCTTTGCTGTGTAGGAGGATTATTGATAGAAAGATAGAAAATTTAAGAGAAATTTACATACATACCACAAAATTCCTATAAATTTACATATTTAACACCTAAGTTTTGATATTTACACTTACAAAACTTCGGTATCATAAACCTATGAATGAAAATGTGTATTTCACTTGTAAAAAGTTAATAATGGTGGTACTGTTTATGTGACTTCAAAGTTTTGAGTGTCATAAATGTGAAAGTTTAGGTTTTAGATATGTAAATACATTAAAATTCTGTAGTATGTATGTGAATGCCCTAAAATTTAATAGTAAATCAATAGGTGATGATACTCATATATCAAGAATAATAAGCAAACACGATGCCTGCTATTGATTTGGGAATCGGATCAAGGGAATAGCCAAACTCTACTTTCACTTCAAAGAAGACTACAAGAAGAGACATCACTCATAATGTGGGCATCAGATCATGAGGGGATCAAGAGATGGGATCAGTTAATTCGGAACGTCTGATTTCTTGATCAAGATTATTGACAGAGGTGATTCTCAGATCACATTATTGGGATTGAAGAGGATATTGCCTGGAGTCCAAAAGTTAGACTATTGGATTATAATTCAGATAGAACAGGATAATAATGAGTTTAAATTTTAAACTTTTTGGATAAGCTTGTTTTTTACTTTTAATTCAGTACTAAAAAAATTTTGTTGGAATTATCTTTTAGTTTGAGATAGGATTTTATTTTTATNCTAAACCGCAAAAAGGTTTGTTCAAGAGATCCCTCTCGTCTTTTCATCGATTGCACAAAGGTTACTCTCCTCGATCGAAACCAAATCAGCCCATCTCTTAATTCTGATTTAATAAAATTTATTTTTAAGAATTAATACACTATCAATTAATTAATTAATCCAAAAAAATTAAACCACACAAAATAAAACCCTTACCTTTTATTTATATCCTCTTGATTTAGACTCCTAAACACTAGTCACCTCCTTCTAATATCGCGCCCACATAGAACACAAGCAAGGCTCGCCCTTCTTTCTTTGCTTCTTTCGATCGCAGGTAACATCAAACACACTTGAGCCGCTCACGAGAATCCTCANTGGGAATCGGATCAAGGGAATAGCCAAACTGAACTTTCACTTCAAAGAAGACTACAAGAAGAGACATCACTCATAATATGGGCATCAGATCATGAGGGGATCAAGAGATGGGATCAGTTAATTCGGAACGTCTGATTTCTTGATCAAGATTATTGACAGAGGTGATTCTCAGATCACATTATTGGGATTGAAGAGGATATTGCCTGGAGTCCAAAAGTTAGACTATTGGATTATAATTCAGATAGAACAGGATAATAATGAGTTTAAATTTTAACTATTTGGATAAGCTTGTTTTTTACTTTTAATTCAGTACTAAAATATTTTTGTTAGAATTATCTTTTAGTTTGAGATAGTCTAATTAACTGCCAGCAAAAAGGATTTTATTTTTAGTTGGGATTTGTTCAAGAGTGGATTAGATCTTAACCACGTCGTCATTAAATATTTAAAGACTTTGACATATATGGTAAATTCAACTATAAATCTCCCATTTATTTTTCTTATTGCTTTTCTTCTCTCTTACATCCTCCCTTAACCCCTATACTGTTCGGCTAGGCTTCCAGTAGCAGGAACCGAAGGATGCAAAACCTATTGCTGCCAGCTGCTTCCAATTATACAAAAAAATTGGCTTTCGCAAAACCTAATTTGGAGATAATAAAAATGCAATAAAGATCACGAACATAAACGTTTAAAAGAGATAAAACATAAACGTTTAATATGATGTTTAGTTTATGCTGCATTTGGTTGCTATTTGAAATACAAATAATATGTACCATCAAACAAGCATTATAGAATTGACATAAAAGCACAGCAATAAAATGATTTTTTGTGGCAAATCAGGTGTTAAGAATTTCCAAGGGGTGCTGCAGACTATTGCTAAGGCCATTTTTACTACATGTTTTACTCCATTTTACAGTACCATAATGGAGCACAAAAGACTAGACAGGCTTTGAAAGGGAGTCAACTTCCC
>JXCR01145070.1:69419-82944 GCA_002079205.1 Phalaenopsis hybrid cultivar | reverse complement strand
AGAGAGAGAGAGAGAGAGAGACTGTCGGTGCTTTAATTTTCCCTTGCATACTAAGCATAGCTTCTCTTCTGCCAAAAGACTGTTGGAAATAATTTTGAAAACAAAAATTTTTATATTTACACTAGAAAAACACTATGATTTGCTTCGAAAAAAAAATGAAACAGAATAAAAGAATGCAAAACATGCAGTCTGCTGAATCATAGATTTATAAGGTAGAAAAAAAATATGAAGTGAATGAACCAGTAAGAAATGTAAGCATCTAAAGACTAATTTGAATATTAGCCCATAAAGCAGAGAGCATCCCCACCGTCAGGGACATACTGATGTTGTCACTTTCAATGTGGCTGCTGAAGCTCGTTCCTCAGTTCCACTATAAAATGATCAGGTTAAAAGCTTGCTGAATTCAATACTTCTAATGCCTTAAAATACTTAGCAATTTTCCACAAGATCATTGTATTTTCTCGAGTAACCATGACACCGGCATAACAGGAGTCGCGGGAAACTTCCCGCACGTCCGTCTTCTAGACCAAACCGGTCCAGACCTAGGAGAGCCGATTGGTCTGTCCACTGTGGATTGGAGCCTCCTTTCCATAGGGGGTTCCATTCCTAGTTAGCTCAGAAAATGTTTTCCTTTGCTAGATATTTTCAATTTTTTGGCATTAGTTTGTTTAGGACAGCCACTGACGTCCGTTTTCTCCTTTTGAGGCTTGTATGTATTTTCATCCCGATCCCCTTCCGCATCCTCTCTACCTCTCTCTCTGTCGCCCTCCATAGTTGCAGCTGCTATTGCTGTTTTTCTGCAGTCGCCTCCATTGCCACCTTCCAGAATCCGCCTACCTCACTGCCACAGCCATTCCAGCCGCTCCTAACACTCTCTGTTGTTACCTACCTTCTGTCCAGCCCTCCTCCTTGCCGTTCCCAGTCACCCCCAGCTGTTACAACCACCCTTACCACCCTCCACCACTACCTAGCCGCTGTTCCAACTGTGCCCCATGCTGTCCTAGCTGTTCCAGCCGCCCAAACCAATCCCCCGCAACTCCTTATTGTTGTTCTAGCCCTGACAATCACTACCACAACTCATCCACCTTCTAAAAACCTTACCTGCTAAATCTGCTACCTTCAAACACCCCAACCTACCCATTCCAGCCCACCTTGCTAACTTCCACCAAGCTTGGGATACAATTTAGGTGTGTTTGTTTGTTTCTGTTATTGTATTTTCCTTTGAGTGTTGAGTTGTAACCATCTATTTGGCTTTATAAATATAATATTTGTTTCCTATTGTTGTTTGAGTTAATCCAGTATCAAACCATGCCTATACATGTGTACTCAGAATTAACTCTGTCATGAAGGCAAATTTTATAGAACGTTTCATTCTGCTTGGATTTTTCTACTTGATGATCCACATCATGTTGTAAACTAGAGAAAGAGCAAGAAATTGTTAAATCCAAGCTCGGACCCATAGTACTTTAAACCCATGAGCTGAAAGTTTTCAAAATAATGTAATGCTAATGGTATAAAATAAATATTCAACTGTGAACAGTCGCGAAATCTACACCAAAAAAGGATCCCAGCCAGATAAACAAAAAGTCATAAATGAATGGCAATAGATCTAATCAGTTATTCACTCCAGACAACAACAAAAGAGTGTGTTTCCACTGTAGAACGAAATAAATCTTTTCAAAATCTATGAATGAGCATTATGCTTCCAAGATGACAAGCAGCCTTATTCATAAAACTATACCAATCTCACCTTATCATTTCACATTGATGTCTGACTCATGTATCACCAACCAAAGCTAGCCACCAACCTTTTGGTTCAGCAGCGTTTCCTTCGTTCTTTAGAGTAGAAGTCTATTATGTTGGTGCCTAACTAAGGGCAAATTTATCTTTTATTCGCCAAAGGGTAATTTAGTCTTTTATTATTATATTATTATTAGTTATAAATAGGCTTGTTATGTCTAGCATCGGGCTTATCTATGAGATTGAGTTGTCAGTCATAAATTTAGGGTTTAAGAGAGATTTCCTACCTCTAGAATTATAGAAATTGGGAGAGACCGCCTTCCTCTTCAAATGTAGGTGTTTATCTTTGTATTCTTTTTGAGTTGTTTGAATTATCGAATAAATATTGTGTTTAAACTAATTCTTGTGGAAAAGAGAGCTGATTTTGATGTTAAACCTATCAAATTCGTATTAGAGAAGTCGATTGTAGTAATCAAAGAAAAAAAAAGCGAGAGTAATATGTCACAGGCTAACTTTGCTCTAATCACCTGTGCGCTTTAGCACTCTCATTTAGCATCAAATCAATCTAATCCTCACAATGCTTGGACTTGTGAACACAAAGCACTCCTAAGAAGAAGAGTAAAGAGAAATAAACACTTTACACTTGAATACTTGAAAGTTTTGATTGGATGTTTAGGTGATTACAAATGGGAAGAGACACCTATTTATAGTCCCACTTCTAATTCATGAAAATATTCTAGAATTCCTTACTTTCTAGAGTATTCCATATAATTCTTACATAAATACATAATCTTAGATTCTTTAGTTTTTTCTTGAACTTTCCATGCTCATTCATGGAGTATTGCCTTCCTGTGACCTCTAGAACTGGGTAGAATGACTCTTCTAGAATTTTATTTCCCATGTTGCCATTTCCTTGAAGATGCGGGGTGTGACACAGCTCGGGGAAAGCCACGACAATTTCTGCGGAGGGACGAATCAGGCACGCTCGGGAAGCTGATCGTGCTACAGTCGCAGTCGCGGGAAGCGAAGGGATCGCAGCGTTCAGAGCCGAAACGGTCATGGGAAGCATCGCGGCCTACAAAATCGCAAAGGGGAAGCAAGCGACGGGTTACTACAGTCGCGATGGCGCTCATACATGACCGACTGGCGATACAGTCGCGATTGCAGCGATCTGGGAAGGCAACGGCGGGCTCGGGGGTTACAAGAGAAGACAACGACGAGCTCGGGGCTTTTACAGAAGGAGGCAACGACGTGCTCATGGCTTACAGAAGAAGGCAACGACGGGTTCAGAGTGTTTGTCGGACCGCACTGTCAAACTGAACCCTGTGATACGGTCGATCAGAGCTTGCTGCGATACAGTCGCAATCAGAGCTTGCTTGGAAGACTGCCCGTTGCCTTCGTGAACGAACCCTGCCATACAGTCATAATCAGAACTTGCGGGGAAGGCTGCGACGGGATGGTGAATGCGCTCGTGACAAGAAATAACTGAAGAAGAAATTAGAAGAGATGGTCTAATCAGATCTGAGAAGGAAGAAATTTCTCCACCAAGAGGATAGATTCTCTTCTATGGAGAACTAACTAGAGACCTAGTATGGGATAAATTCTAGAGATGCTAAATTCGAGAGATGTTAAACACGTTCATTGAGATACAATCCAAGACCACGCCAACGGCTCAATTTACAAATCCTAATCAAAGGATGACTGGAGAATTCGTGGCAAGATCAAAAGAAAATGAGATCGAACGTGTGAAACATGAGGAACATGAGAAAGAAAACATCCACCATCACAAACCCTCGCTTAGGGCTCTAATTGGGGGTAGATTAAAGATTTTTTATGGAAAGGGTTGGGCCAAAACATGAAGAAGAGATCATATAAGAAGTATGGAGGAGCACGAAGAAGAAAGGAGATAAGCAGAGAGGGGATATGGCTACGATTGAAGGAATGAGTTTTACCTACGATACATGGGGGAAAACAACAGAGAAAGAGGATGTTGGGGTGAAAATGTTAAAGTTAAAAAGTTGAAGATGCCGATTTTTCAGGGGAAAGGGGCACATGGTTGGTTGTATCGAGCGGAGCGATACTTTGTGGTATGGGGAGGAGGAACTCATGGCGGCAAGGTTATGTTTGAAAAAGAAAGCTCTAGTCTAATACTCGATCCATTCGTGGAAGAAATTCAAGGATTGTTAGTTGGAATGTTTCCAAGCAATTCGTGAAGGAGACCAACACGAGCAAGTTTATGTCTTGACTCAGAAGGAGACTGTCATGAAATACAGAGAGAAATTTGAGTTATTGTCGGGATGACTGAGGAGAATTTCTAAAGCAGAATTGGAGAGAAATCTCATGAAGGGCCTAAAGCCCAACACACGAGCATCACTCCGACTATTAAGACCGCGGGGATTGAAACAGACGATGGAACTAGCTTGGATGGTAGAGGACAAAACTCAGATGAAGAAGGCCAGCATGAGCAACACAGATGGAATGTCGCACCGAACTGCAACAACCACGACGATACCAGAAGCTCAAACGATGGAAGTCCAGAGGGAGGTTGCACAGGACACAAATAATGGATCACGACCGGGAGCACAACATGGGAGCAACACTCGAGCTCCTTACAGAGACAGAGATTCAAGAGAAGTGAACCAATGGGTCATGATTTCAGTGTGATGAGAAGTTTATCTCATGACACCAATACAATGATCGAAAATTACAAGTTCTCATAATGCATGACAAGGAGGTAAAGAATGAAGAAATAGAGAAAGCTGTGGGTGAGGAGGAACGCTCACACTTTTTCCCACCTTGAGAACAAGGTGACTTTTTTGGAGATGAGGGAGGGAGTATTGTTAAGTTGGCGCCTAGCCCAAGGCCAAATTTGTCATTTGTATACCTAAGGGCAATTTAGTTTATTATTATTATTATTATTATTATTAAATACGTTTGTTATGTATATGGTTAGGTTTATGCATGAGATTGGGTTGTGAGTCCTAGGTTTAGGGTTTGGGAGAGATTTCCTACCTCTCGAATCGTAGGAATTGAGAGAGATCGCCTACCTTTCAAATTGTAGGTGTTAATCTTTGTATTCTTGTTGAGTTGTTTGAATTATTGAAAAAAAGTTGTGTTTGCCTTAGTTCTGTGGAAAAAAATCCGATTTTGACTTCAAACTATATCAAAATCTAAAATTGAAATCCTCGATAAAAAATAACAATGAGAAGGAACACAAATGATTTACCAAAATGGCTCATGTCACATATAGGAATGGACAGAAAAAGATGCTAATGTTCAATGAAACACATAAATAAGTTATTAAATTAGAATAGAAATATTTGATGAAAATATAACTAATCAAATTTAAACTGCATCAAATTGCTCCTTTTTTTTAACTTCACCAAAAACTGATTTAGTAAGTTTAGTACAATTTCCCAAACAAAACCATGAGAAAAAAGTAGCACTATTCCCTTTAAGAAAAACAGAACTTTACTTTGGTCTACATAAACAATTAACTGTGTTCCACTTCTTTTTCTTTTATCCACAAGATGTTTCTCAATTATAGTAATTCAACTACCTTGGATTAAACCAAAGAAACTAAAATATACAATCACATAACCAACATTTAGAAAGATATAACTGAACAATTAGAAGACAAAAATCTCAGATAAGTATGAATCCAATTGATACTTGCATGCAATGTAAGTATGAATGGTGTTAATTTCATGGCTGAAATAGAGGCTAACCTGACTGATAATCATGCTGATCAGCTCAAATCCTAAACAGATGGCAAATAAAGGAAAATGGTCCCCAGCGTCATTTCTTGCTAGTGTAAACTGGACAGTCAGAGAAAAGAAAGATTACAATTGATGATAATTCCTAGGATGTATATCTGAAGCGAAATGAGTTCTTGTCATATATGAAAAGTTAAAAGACAATGCATCTAGAGCAAGTGCAAAAAACATTAAAAAAAATATTATGCATGTGCTTAGCTGCTCCTTTTTCTTATGCATTACATAGAAATATAATAACAGATTTCACATTCATCATCATAGATAAGTAATAGAAAAGAAATATTCAAATAAGAATCATTATCAAAACTATCATTAGCATATACTTGAAACCTTTTAATTTAATCCCACATTAGATAGTTGAAAAATATATTAGTACTGAAATACCACATGGCGAGTCTCGCCCATAGGCTTGTGCTTTCTGAAAGTGGGTTTGACCACGTGTATTTGGCCTAACTTCAGTTCTCCTTAGTTTATTCTCCTTAATAAGTGATATTATAGTCAATAGTTTAACTAGGATTGAGTGTTTAAGCTATTGATGTGGTTTGTGGTTCTCATGAGTCTAGTTTATCATCCACCATAGTTGAGCAAAGTTAAAGAGGGGTAACTTCAGGGGAGGGTGACTACAATGTAGGATGCAAATGGTTGAGTGGGTTCTTAATACATGAACTTAATTAAGTTCAGTTTGAAAAGGAATGATGCTGAAGTGGAGATCTCTCACATGAGGGTNTTTTGATTGTAAAGCACATCAACTAGCATTTTTATGTATATAGCTCATATGATCACAAAAAAATATTGGAGGGAAAAATGATTGAAAAGGTGAGACAAAAAAAACATTGAGAAATAAAAATCTGAATAGAAAATTCAGTATCTTAATACACGTACTCTATGGTTTTCCATTGCAAGGCACTCGGAACTCAGCTTTCTGAGCAATTCTGGTGGAAACCTACACCACAATAGGGCATGAGCATGTAATGCTAATTATAAAACAAAATATTTTTTCATGTTAGAACATACAACAAAAAAAGGTAATCTAAAACTTAATAAAGCAGTGAATTCTTTTTGAGATAGAATGCACCACATAGAAGATGATATACACAGCAACAAAAAGCATGCACACATGTGCAATCAGGGTGCAGTGGTTCAGAGCTTGCACACATGCACACATGCTCATTTTAGATGAAACCCTTGTGCAAAATTCCGTTTAGAGCCCAGTTGGTATGGAAGGCAAGTTTGTACAAAATAAGGGTCTGCTTGAGGCAGCTTTTTAATTGTTTTTCTTTGCAGCGACCACAATGTTATTCAGCATATCTTTCTTGCTGCTTTCACAATTTTTTGTGGTGATAAACAACTTTTTATAGCCAAATTTGCTAGAGCATGAAAATTGTGAGAAAACTCTTGCCCAACTTTTTTTCAGTAATAATAATAATCGCAAAATAATAAGAAAAATTTCTTGCAACAACTCCACAATAACTATTACAAATAAATACAGTCTCCTCACACAGTCGCCTCTAAGGGTATATTTTGAGGCTCATCCTAAAAATACCAATCAAACTGTTATTAAGTTAAGAGCTTCAACTTGCACTGGAGAGTTCATAGGTTTGAGGGCTTCCATATATGGGTGCATGTGAATTTATGATTTAATTTGCTCAAAACTCTCAGGAAAAAAGTAAAACTCTTGGTTATTGGACAAATCCATCCATGGGTTGTTGCAGAAGGTAGCAAACACTCAATAACCATAACCCAACCGCAAGCACGTGTGCATCCACATGACACGTGAATGCACTTTTATGCATGCACATGCATGTGTATATAGGTGCAATCGGGGAAAATTGCCATGGCAATAATAAAGGCCACAACTGATGAAAAGATATGTGTATACGTGTAAGGATAGTGGTTGATCTAATTATATACAAGCCACTTCTTATATATATATAAAGGAATGGTTGGAGACTATGATACGAGCCCCGGTCATCCCTCATGCGCCTATAATTTGAGTACCACACCCTACACTCGGGGGGAATCGAACTCCAGACCAGAGAGGACTTACAATTGACAAGCAGACGTCCTACCAACTGATCTGAGTACAAGAAAAAAAAAAGGAAAAAAAACATATTATTTTTAAGCAAAGTTAGCATTTGCAAAGCTCATAGCAATGTGCAAAGACATTCCTTTTGCTTTAAAGCCCGTAGCACAAACAAAGTGAATGCTTCAATTATTTAAAACAAATGAATCGCAAGAAATATTACATATTATTATTTTATTTAAAAATCATATGAAAAATTAAAATTGTAAAACTTTAATTTAAATATTAATAAGCCATGCAATATGACATATGATATATGAGAAACAACGCACAATATTAACTCATCATTGAACTACTCTCCCTTTTTTACCAAGAATGAGTGAAACATGTGCATCATGCACCAACCAACGCGAGAATAAAGCATATATTTTGATGCTTCGGAAGTATTTTATGATGTTAGCCGCATCTTTATAGAGTGAAGCATAACCTTAAAACTTCGTACTACACTTAAAATGCAAACTTCTTTGCAGTTTTAACAATGTTTTAAACGAACTTGAATCAATCAAGTTGTTCATTTTGATTAGTAAACACATTTAAAATGATAAAATGCACACCCATGTCTACAATCTCAAAAAGAAATGGTTTACATATCTTCTTTGGTTTATAAGTTTAACACAGCAAACATAGTTTAACGTTGATGCTTTTTTTCTTCCTATTCATTATGAGCACTAATGCTAGCTGCCATAAATATCATCACCTAGGGCTTGTGTGCAAGCTGTAAGAGGCCATGGGAGCTTGCTTTTAAAGTAAAACATGGGACACATTTAACCGATAGTTTTGGCCAAAGGGGCAATGTTTCATTTCCCAGCGCTCCAGCTATGCCAGGACAGGAATCATGAAGTTTTCCTTACTTTAAAGGAACTGAAAGGCAAAAGAAGGAGAATCAGAATGGATACCTTTCAAAAACGGATCCTCCAATATCTGAGATGTTTGCAAATTGGAGAGTAGAAGCTTGATTTTGCGCCTTAAAATGTTCGCATATGGCATGGTCCTACTTAAGTAAACAATATAGATCAGTGCACTGAAATCAGAAGCAACAAAGTAGATAAACATGGTAAATGGTGAGCACAACATTCTATTGCTTTAACTTATTTTTTTCAAAAGATCAAAAAAAATGAAGATACTATCCAAAGATAAAATAGTTAAAAGCACATAAAAGCTACAATTATACCTCCCACCCTTAACATTGTTAAAAAGAATACGGGCACCGGGTAGTATTTTCCCTATATGTATGTATATATATATATATATATATAGAGAGAGAGAGAGAGAGAGAGAGAGAGAGAGAGAGAGAGAGACTGTCGGTGCTTTAATTTTCCCTTGCATACTAAGCATAGCTTCTCTTCTGCCAAAAGACTTGGAAATAATTTTGGAAACAAAAAATTTTATATTTACACTAGAAAAACACTGACTTGCTTCGGAAAAAAAAATGAAATAGAATAAAAAAATGCAAAACATGCAGTCTGCTGAATCATAGATTTATAAGGTAGAAAAAAAATATGAAGTGAATAAACCAGTAAGAAATGTAAGCATCCAAAGACTAATTTGAATGTTAGCCCATAAAGCAGAGAGCATCCCAACCGTCAGGGACATACTGATGTTGTCACTTTCAATGTGGCTGCTGAAGCTCGTTCCTCAGTTCCACTATAAAATGATCAGGTTAAAAGTTTGCTGAATTCAATACTTCTAATGCCTTGAGATACTTAGCAATTTTCCACAAGATCATTGTATTTTCTCGAGTAACCACGACACCGGCATAACGGGAGTCGCGGAAAACTTCCCGCACGTCCGTCTTCTAGACCAAACCGGTCCAGACCTAGGAGAGCCGATTGGTCTGTCCACTGTGGATTGGAGCCTCCTTTCCATAGGGGGTTCCATTCCTAGTTAGCTCAGAAAATGTTTTCCTTTGCTAGATATTTTCAATTTTTTGGCATTAGTTTGTTTAGGACAGCCACTGACGTCCGTTTTCTCCTTTTGAGGCTTGTATGTATTTTCATCCCGATCCCCTTCCGCATCCTCTCTACCTCTCTCTCTGTCGCCCTCCATAGTTGCAGCTGCTATTGCTGTTTTTCTGCAGTCGCCTCCATTGCCACCTTCCAGAATCCGCCTACCTCACTGCCACAGCCATTCCAGCCGCTCCTAACACTCTCTGTTGTTACCTACCTTCTGTCCAGCCCTCCTCCTTGCCGTTCCCAGTCACCCCCAGCTGTTACAACCACCCTTACCACCCTCCACCACTACCTAGCCGCTGTTCCAACTGTGCCCCATGCTGTCCTAGCTGTTCCAGCCGCCCAAACCAATCCCCCGCAACTCCTTATTGTTGTTCTAGCCCTGACAAGCACTACCACAACTCATCCACCTTCTAAAAACCTTACCTGCTAAATCTGCTACCTTCAAACACCCCAACCTACCCATTCCAGCCCACCTTGCTAACTTCCACCAAGCTTGGGATACAATTTAGGTGTGTTTGTTTGTTTCTGTTATTGTATTTTCCTTTGAGTGTTGAGTTGTAACCATCTATTTGGCTTTATAAATATAATATTTGTTTCCTATTGTTGTTTGAGTTAATCCAGTATCAAACCATGCCTATACATGTGTACTCAGAATTAACTCTGTCATGAAGGCAAATTTTATAGAACGTTTCATTCTGCTTGGATTTTTCTACTTGATGATCCACATCATGTTGTAAACTAGAGAAAGAGCAAGAAATTGTTAAATCCAAGCTCGGACCCATAGTACTTTAAACCCATGAGCTGAAAGTTTTCAAAATAATGTAATGCTAATGGTATAAAATAAATATTCAACTGTGAACAGTCGCGAAATCTACACCAAAAAAGGATCCCAGCCAGATAAACAAAAAGTCATAAATGAATGGCAATAGATCTAATCAGTTATTCACTCCAGACAACAACAAAAGAGTGTGTTTCCACTGTAGAACGAAATAAATCTTTTCAAAATCTATGAATGAGCATTATGCTTCCAAGATGACAAGCAGCCTTATTCATAAAACTATACCAATCTCACCTTATCATTTCACATTGATGTCTGACTCATGTATCACCAACCAAAGCTAGCCACCAACCTTTTGGTTCAGCAGCGTTTCCTTCGTTCTTTAGAGTAGAAGTCTATTATGTTGGTGCCTAACTAAGGGCAAATTTATCTTTTATTCGCCAAAGGGTAATTTAGTCTTTTATTATTATATTATTATTAGTTATAAATAGGCTTGTTATGTCTAGCATCGGGCTTATCTATGAGATTGAGTTGTCAGTCATAANTTATGTTGGTGCCTAACTAAGGGCAAATTTATCTTTTATTCGCCAAAGGGTAATTTAGTCTTTTATTATTATTATTATTATTATTATTATTAGTTATAAATAGGCTTGTTATGTCTAGCGTCAGGCTTATCTATGAGATTGAGTTGTCAGTCATAGATTTAGGGTTTAAGAGAGATTTCCTACCTCTAGAATTATAGAAATTGGGAGAGACCGCCTTCCTCTTCAAATGTAGGTGTTTATCTTTGTATTCTTTTTGAGTTGTTTGAATTATCGAATAAATATTGTGTTTAAACTAATTCTTGTGGAAAAGAGAGCTGATTTTGATGTTAAACCTATCAAATTCGTATTAGAGAAGTCGATTGTAGTAATCAAAGAAAAAAAAAGCGAGAGTAATATGTCACAGGCTAACTTTGCTCTAATCACCTGTGCGCTTTAGCACTCTCATTTAGCATCAAATCAATCTAATCCTCACAATGCTTGGACTTGTGAACACAAAGCACTCCTAAGAAGAAGAGTAAAGAGAAATAAACACTTTACACTTGAATACTTGAAAGTTTTGATTGGATGTTTAGGTGATTACAAATGGGAAGAGACACCTATTTATAGTCCCACTTCTAATTCATGAAAATATTCTAGAATTCCTTACTTTCTAGAGTATTCCATATAATTCTTACATAAATACATAATCTTAGATTCTTTAGTTTTTTCTTGAACTTTCCATGCTCATTCATGGAGTATTGCCTTCCTGTGACCTCTAGAACTGGGTAGAATGACTCTTCTAGAATTTTATTTCCCATGTTGCCATTTCCTTGAAGATGCGGGGTNTTTGAGTTGTTTGAATTATCGAATAAATATTGTGTTTAAACTAATTCTTGTGGAAAAGAGAGCTGATTTTGACGTTAAACCTATCAAATTCGTATTAGAGAAGTCGATTCTAGTAATCAAAGAAAAAAAAAGCGAGAGGAATATGCCACAGGCTAACTTTGCTCTAATCACCCGTCGGCTTTAGCACTCTCATTTAGTATCAAATCAATCTAATCCTCACAATGCTTGGACTTGTGAGCACAAAGCACTCCTAAGAAGAAGAGTAAAGAGAAAGGAACACTTTACACTTGAATACTTGAAAGTTTTGATTGAATGTTTAGGTGATTACAAATGAGGGAAGAGACACCTATTTATAGTCCCCCTTCAAGTCATGAGAATATTCTAGAATTCCTTACTTTCTAGAGTATTCCATATAATTCTTACATAAATACATAATCCTAGATCCTTTAGTTTTTTCTTGAACTCTCCATGCTCATTCATGGAGAATTGTCTTCTTGTGACCTCTAGAACTGGGTAGAATGACTCTTCTAGAATTTTACTTCCCATGTTGCCATTTCCTTGAAGATGCGGGGTGTGACACAACTCGGGGAAAGCCACGACAATTTCTGCGGAGGGACGAATCAGGCACGCTCGGGAAACTGATCGTGCTAGNAATATTCTAGAATTCCTTACTTTCTAGAGTATTCCATATAATTCTTACATAAATACATAATCCTAGATCCTTCTAGGTTTTTCTTGAACTCTCCAAGCTTCATTCTTGGAGTATTTTCTTCCTGTGACCTCTAGAACTCGGTAGAATGCCTCTTCTAGAATTTTACTTCCCATGTTGCCATTTCCTTGAAGATGCGGGCGTGACACAGCTCGGGGAAAGCCACGACAATTTCTGCGGAGGGACGAATCAGGCACGCTCGGGAAGCTGATCGTGCTACAGTCGCAGTCGCGGGAAGCGAAGGGATCGCAGCGTTCAGAGCCGAAACGGTCATGGGAAGCATCGCGGCCTACAAAATCGCAAAGGGGAAGCAAGCGACGGGTTACTACAGTCGCGATGGCGCTCATACATGACCGACTGGCGATACAGTCGCGATTGCAGCGATCTGGGAAGGCAACGGCGGGCTCGGGGGTTACAAGAGAAGACAACGACGAGCTCGGGGCTTTTACAGAAGGAGGCAACGACGTGCTCATGGCTTACAGAAGAAGGCAACGACGGGTTCAGAGTGTTTGTCGGACCGCACTGTCAAACTGAACCCTGTGATACGGTCGATCAGAGCTTGCTGCGATACAGTCGCAATCAGAGCTTGCTTGGAAGACTGCCCGTTGCCTTCGTGAACGAACCCTGCCATACAGTCATAATCAGAACTTGCGGGGAAGGCTGCGACGGGATGGTGAATGCGCTCGTGACAAGAAATAACTGAAGAAGAAATTAGAAGAGATGGTCTAATCAGATCTGAGAAGGAAGAAATTTCTCCACCAAGAGGATAGATTCTCTTCTATGGAGAACTAACTAGAGACCGAGTTGGATTAAGCCAAAGAAACTAAAATATACAATCACATAACCAACATTTAGAAAGATATAACTGAACAATTACAAGACAAAAATCTCAGATAAGTATGAATCCAATTGATACTTGCATGCAATGTAAGTATGAATGGTGTTAATTTCATGGCTGAAATAGAGGCTAACCTGACTGATAATCATGCTGATCAGCTCAAATCCTAAACAGATGGCAAATAAAGGAAAATGGTCCCCAGCGTCATTTCTTGCTAGTGTAAACTGGACAGTCAGAGAAAAGAAAGATTACAATTGATGATAATTCCTAGGATGTCTA
>JXCR01145070.1:50227-66756 GCA_002079205.1 Phalaenopsis hybrid cultivar | reverse complement strand
TCAGAATGAATTTCATGTTTCACAAGGCAACCAGAAGGATTTGTCACTTTGATAAGAGCTGTTTAGAAGATAAGAATACTCAAATGAACATCTAAAGCTCCAAGGGTAAGAGGAGTTCAGTGATTATGCTCTACTTATATTAAATGTATTTGATTGAGTTTGGTTTTTACCAAAGTTTTAAAAAAGATTAAAACACACTAAAATTCAATTAAATTATATTTCTTTGACAATTTATTTAGATTTATTTTTTTGTTTGTTTGATTTATTAATATTCATTGTTTGTATAATTTATACCAATTAGTAATCATTGTGTTAAAAAACAAGTTGGAATTAATTAAAATATTAATAAAAATTTATATGAGCTTAAATGCTTAATTATACCAAGAATAACTAGTACATATATTATGAATTTTTAAAAATTTTTATTAGATATTTCAAAATTTTATGGCTGCTTACAAACACATTTCTATTTTTACACAAAAGAAAGAGCATATTTAAAACTTAACTTCACCATAACTACGTAATAAATATTTTTATAGAAACATTTATGATACACTTAATAATTTGGGATTAATTTCTATTTCATTAAACTATTCCTAAGATTATAAATACAATATCATGTATTATATGATATATTTTATTAAAAAATAAAAATTTTATTATTTTTTTAAATATTAGTTGTTTCCTCCCTTGTCTATTGCAACTATGTTGAGGGTTCCCACATGAGGAGTGCTTTGTTAGTCGTTGGAAGGCTACTTTGGGGGAAAAAATCATGGAAAATTTTTAAGAATATTTAATAGATAAATTAAGAGATATAGGGCTTATATGTAACACATATTTGAATTTAATAATCCAATAAATTTATGATTTTTTCATGATTGTAAAAATTGGACTGAATCAAGTAGTTGAACTGGTTAGACTGTGAGTCGGCCCTCATATCAGCTCAAACTAATTAAGAATCAAATTAATAAAAAAATTGAGATCAACCCCCCTTAAAAACTAACAATCAAAACACTCAACTCTTAATTCACAATTGGTTGAGTTGATTTGAGTAGAAGTGAAATGGAGATATAAAGTTATATTCATACATATCATCACTTAACATCACTATTAGAATTTTTACATCATTTAGATTATTTTAATAATATTTACATCATCACGATTGAACCATAAGTAGATCCTAGTTGAACATTTCTTTCCGCGGGTTTAATATTTGGTCTAATTCTAAAAATCTTGTATCTCTAGAACCTTCATTGTAAAATCAATTGGAGGGTTTTCAACGAGTTGTATGAGGTTCATCCAACCTTTGCAAATTCTTGGAGGCTTCCATTGTGGAAAAAACTTTCCCATTTCAGTATCATAGGATTGTAGTAAGTTTCATTTTAAATTGTAAATTACTCTAGTATTAAAAGAGAAATTATATTAGTTTTGTAAAATTATAGTCATTAGTTCATATAAAAATTTCCAGAAAACTTAGGGTTCATTAATTCTCGTGTTATAGAGTGGGTAGCCCAGGCATTAAAATTAGATGGCTTGGTTATTCTTGCGCAAAGGAGTGATGGGAAAATGCTTCTACACGAGCAAAGATGTGCACTTGTGGCGCCAAAGTTCAGGACAGCGAGAATCCTAAGTCGGTGGATGGCTTAGACATGAACGTAAGTCAGTTGGATGGTTAAATCGTTTAAAAATCAATTGTAACTAATTTGCTCCATAGCTATCAATATTCTTGCACTTTACTTTATTTAGTTAGTTACTTGAGCTTTGAATTTAAGATTGGTGAATCATTTTTTAATTGTAATTGTGCTAAATTTGTAAAAAAGAAAATTATATAGTTATGCCTAAAGTGCTAATCATCTCTCATGCTCATTGTGTAGGGTATTACTTGGTGAAGTTTTGCAAAGAAATTATGAAGTATAAGAAGTGCACATTCAACTCATCCCTTGACCAGGAGGTAAGTGGCTCAGAGAGAAGACTTGTGAAGGACAAGCTGAGAAGACCTAGAAGCTAAGAATTGGACTTCCAAGGTGTGCTTAGAATGTTACCAAGAGAATTCCCAAGAGGGAAGGTTTGTTGTTAAGAGAAATGTGTCAAACTAAAAAGGAAGGCTAGGCTGGATGAGCTCAAGAAAGGTCTAGGGAAAACACTAGCCTAATAGTCGAGCAAGTCCATGACTGATAAGATTGTTAATGAGTAGTACATTGCTGTACTAGGACTCCTAATACTCGTAGCGTCATTACCATGATTTTGTTGTGCTGGATAGGTTCTATAAGTTAACGGTACCTAGAAAGTATAAATAGAATATAAGGGGAGAAGTAGCAACATCTCTCTTTTCAATATTATTTGGGTGTATTTCTGTTTACAAAGCTCAGTCACCTTAGACAGAGCTATGATAAATAGTACTTAGAAGAGGAGCATAAAAAGTACAAATTTCCACCCACAAAACACACCCAGGCTGACGTATTCAATAAATATGTTGTGTCTCTATTAGAAGATTTAACTCGCGAAACCCTAAGACATTGGATGAAATATTGTAGTATATCCAATTTACATTCAGCAAGGTCATTCACAATTCAATTAAGTAAGCTCCAATCAGGCATGCATGTGATGTTTGCCTCAAAATCCTTTTAACTAGGGAGTTCTTGATTATATCAACGATCCTTGAGAAAAGGGAAGAATGACTCAGAAGGATATAGAGATTCCTAAAGAGAATCAAAATAAAATTACAAGACCACTCGCCAAGCCTCAGCAAAGTTATAAATGTTGGCATGACTAATAGTGAGTAGAAAAATTTTAAAAGGTGTATCTCATGTAGGGAAAAATCGAACTAATTACGGATGCTTTGTTCAAGATTTTGAAGAAAATTAGCGACAACTCATACTAGTTGCCTGTAGTTGTCGTCATCAAAGTCCAGGCGAACGTAGAAAATCTAAAATAATTCAACCCTTCAATGCGAGATGATGAATTAAAAAAAATCCTTGCTTCCTCTTGTTGACCTAGCCCCAAGCCAATAGATCACCTATTTAAGAAAAGAAACAGAACAACCTGTACCAAAAATAAGTTGTTTATCAAATTAGGAAAAAAATAAGACTTATTGTCTCTTAAGTAAAATGGCATAACTAATCTTTTAAAAAGTTGGAGCATAATAAAAAAAGTTGTGACTCAATGAGAAGGCATGCGAATAACAAGCTAAGAAGAGGACTTTTGAGTGTTTCTCCATATTATCAATAGGAAAACTGAGCTGGTTGGTATGTTGTTGAAAGAAATTTGTCGAAAATGAGAAAATTTGATAAAGCTGAGAGAAACACAAAATATATCTTAAACAGAAGCTAGCTTAAGAGTCACGTAACTTCATGACCAAAAAGATTGCTATAGAGCAATTACGTTGTTAATTTGGTGCCAAAAATGTACGAAGTTGATGTCGTAATCAAAATAGTGTCATTGTAATTTACAAACTGAAAGTTATGATTTCTAGTGATTAATGTCTTCATGTTTCTATTATTTTTTATACGACCAACACTGTTTTATATAAATGGATGTTATTCAAAGGTCGATTGAAATTTTCTATAAAATATGAGAGAGAGAGAGACTACTTGAAGTTAAGGAAATAATAGTTTCTTGTATCACATAAGAATACTGATTAGCAATCCTATTCCATCTTTGCCTGCTCAAATGTTGTTGGTCGGATCCTATTATGGTGACTCGTTGGTTGAATTCAATTTCTTTTGATTGTTGTTATAATTCTATAATATACATGCATGATTACAGTTGCAGGTTGACTTGTCAAACTTCCTAAAAGAGCCATTAAAATATTTGGAAAACAAACTTTTCATTCTTTCAAGTAAGAAAATAATATATTCTTTCCTTTCTTGCACCATACTTAAAAGAAACATACTATTAGTCTTGTTTCTTATATTATATAATTGTTATTGCAAGATTATCTATTACCGTTGAATCAGGTACAGCTTTTACTACTATAGTTCTATCACCGATTCCATACAAATCATGAAGCTTCGAGCCCATTCGATTATAAATAGATACTTTAACTTACCACTAACAATTATCTTTTCTTCCACATAAATATAGGTGACAGTTTGATGATCTCTTCAAAATTTGATTTTTCAAAATCTTGTAACCAAACTTGGGAAGAATAAGCACTCGTTACATTAATGATGTCATCAAAAATAGCTAAATTTATAATAATCAATCAGTAAACTTATTTACTTCAACAATTTTAACTTTCCAATCCCTATCCACTATTCTCTCTACTCCATTCACATCATAAAATTTACATGACATAGAATGGCTTATAAAAATACCCAACGTCTTTGAAATTTCCACTTTCTATTAGATTTCTTGTAAATATGTACTTAAGTGCTTTCATAAGCATTGTGTCTTTCCAATATCCACAATTATCTCTACTCCATTCACATTAAAAAAATTTCTTGACATTGAATAGCTTATAAACCCAAGGTAAATGGAATTTCCACTTTCTACTAGATTTCTTGTAAATATGTTATACACGTGCTTTTATAAGCATTGGGTGTACAAATTCTTGTAAACATGTAATACTTATGTGCTTTTATAAGCATCGTCTCTACAAATTTTACACAGTGAAGATAATTTTAGCTTATTAAAATACCCATGTCCGTTTTTTTTTTCTCTGCAGTTGGATAAACTAATGAATTCGCTTGCAGGTGACATATTAGCCAACTTTTGCCTACTTCATCATAATCAATGCACTTTCTCTTCTGAGAATACCCTAAAAAAACATCTACTTTGGATTCCTACATTTATTTTGTACACAAATTTCAGAAGTTTATTAGCCTAATATCAACCTTTTAGGGAACGATGTCAGTGACTTGTAAACAAGAGGATGAGGAACTATCTAAAAACTATGGCCATCTTACCAGCATAAATCTATAACATCCAAGCATCATGCTGAAGAAGGAAGCAAGTGAAGCATGCCAACATATTTTTTTTTTTTCCCTAAACAGCGTCAAAAACAAGAGCAACAAATTTAGCGAACAGTGTTGACAGAATATGAGCATGATCAAAAGCAGCAACTATAGATGATGGAGGCAGTGCAGGAAATCCTCTTTAAACTTCAAAAATGACATATTTCTTGGACAATTATCAAAATAAAATAGTAAAGTTACCTCAAAAACCTTCTTTACTGTCTCAAAATACAAGCCCTCTTTAGCCCATCCCCCTGTAAACAGGATGCCATTCACCAGCTCGAGTTTCTACAGAAAATATGCAACTAACGCAAATTTTTCAACATCAAACAAATAAAACCAATAAATGCATCATAGACCCGTTCACGAACACAATTAAGAAACAGCATTCTACTTGATAATTGAATGAATCAGATGCTAAGGGGGAATGAAAAAAAGGAGAGGAGATGGACTTGAGAAACTCACTTCGGAGATGATATCCCAAGGCTCGTTGTAAATAAGAGGAATGACGCGAGCGCCGGCGGACTCGATGAACTTGACGTAAGAGGCCGGGATGTTGGAGGCTTCGGTAGAGTTGCTGAGCCTCCCGGTGGCGCCATCTCCGGGGTGAGTGACGATACCGATCACCGGCTGGTAATAGAGTGAGGGATCCGGCGAAGGGCAGATTTCCCCAGAAATGGCACCATGACGGAGCTGCTCGTTCGCCCACTCTTCTCCCGGTAAAATGATGGATTGAGATGAAGAGGCAGAGGCGGCGGCGGAGATAGAGAAGGCGATGAGCAGGGATGCAAGGAGAAATCTCCACATCGCCAGCTTGACAGAGCAGATGCGTAATCAGATAGAAAGGTAGCCTTACGCTTCACTCCAAAATCACCCCGCCATCGAAAAACAATAATTGCTGTTGACCAAAGGTGCTGATTCTGAGAAAAATATTAGACGTCCCTTTGTCTTGACTGCCAAACCTGATCTAAAAAATATTGAAACTTCTCAGATCTTAGAAGGATTGGCTACTCTCAACATTACCGAGACACCTATTCCTCCCTCACTGAAGTTCATGATGACTGATCTGAAATATGTGGTAATAATCGTACCGTCTGCAGATACTTACTAATTTTGGAGATCCCAAATGATCAAGATTATAAAAGCCAATGGGTTTGTGGGCTTTCGTGATGGCAGCTTACCTCTTCCCACGCCACAGATTATCGTCGACACAGGTATACCTTTGGTAAACCCTGGTTATACGAACTGGAAGTTGATTGATCAGGACTTGACAGCTGCTCTAAAGTTCTGTTTGTCGTAGCTGCAGCATTTCAACTTCTGCAGCTGCGCTGTTTCAGGAAGCTGTTGTGGGGAAGCTGCTGCAGGGAAGCTAGTTGAATGTTTGGGTCAACTATTTGAAAACAGCCGCTACCACTAAAAGAAAGCACACGAAAAAAAATGAACTTTGCAGTTTGGGGCCACGACACTAAAAAAAAGCGGCCCAAACGGAACCTAAATTCCATAATGTCTGCTTCTCTTCAGTCATATGTTATGAATTTAGATATTTATTATGAAATCTGAACTGTTTTGGAGAAATGATTGCAAGCAACCAATCATTCTTGGGTCATACAGTTAAAGAATGAATTGCACAATGTGTCGATGTGAAATCTAACAATGAGTCAATATTTGATGCAAATTAAAAACTAGTTGATATTATATCAGTTGCCGACTCTAAGGTAGATACCAAAGATGTTATACTATATATTCTGAAAGGTTTGCCAAGCTCCTATCAAGCATTCAAGACTGCTATAAGTACCCGCCCCATAAGTCTTGAAAATCTCTATGCCCTAGTATTTAGTGAGGAAATCAATCTTTCATCCGAGTTTTAATCAGAAAATTTTGATCCTGGTCTTTATTTTCTCACAATGGGAAGAACAGATTTTATAAAGGCAAATGTAGTAATGCCAATCAATCAATGAAAAGTGTTCAATATGTTTCAACTATTTCGGAAAAAAGATATCAGAATCCGTCATCTATTAAATATGCAATAAATCAAACATAAAGCTCCTAATTGTTGACACGGACTAAATGTCAACTACCAACCCACGAACTCTACTGCTCTAGCTGCTTCTACCTTACATACGACTTATGTCATCTCCTCCAATCCTTCAATTAAATTTGATTGGTGCCTGAATAATAGAGCTACTTCTCATCTGACAGCCGATTACAATCAACTGCATTCACTTGAACCATATCCAGGTACTGAGAGCGTGATGGTTGGCAATGACAGCATTGTGTCCATTCAACATTCAGGGAATGGCATACTACCTACTCCCAATCATAAGCTAATTCTCTCCAAATTATTTCATACCCTTCAAATTTCATATAACTTGATATCTATATCTCAACTAGCCACGATAATAACAGTATGATTATTTTTTATGTTAATGAATACAAAATAAAGGATTGAACTACCCATTAAAATATTCTTCAGGTTCCTTGCAATAATGAATGTATTGGGTCTCTACTAATGCACATGCTCTTGCATCAATTGTTATTAATCTAGAGCAATGGCATACGAAGCTAGAACTTGTTAATCAACTGTCTATACAACTCATAGCCAAGCAACAACCAAATCTACATAGTCCCAATCATTTTGCTTTTTACACATCTTGTACTGCTGCAAAATTTCACCGCATTCCTTGTGATAAGCCTTCTAGCACTCAATGTAACCCATCAGCATTAATACATACAGATGTATAGGGTCATCTCTAACAGTTTCTAATCAAGACTACTGATATTATGTGTTATTTGTCGATGACTTTACTAGGTATACATTGTTTTATCCCATGATAACCAAAACTGAAGTAAGTTAACATTTTTCTCAAATTTAAACAAGATGTGGAAGTTGAGTTTAATTAAATAATAAAATTCATCAGGACCAACAATGATGGGGAATGCACTAGCCAACAATTCAAAAATTTACTAGCTACTTATGAAATTATTCAAAAAATATGTTGTCTTTATACTCCTCGGCAAAATGGAATTGTTGAAAGGAAACAACGCCATATAATGCAAACCACTAGAGCTTTGCCAGCTAATTCCAATATGCTTCCATCTTTTTGGCTTGTGACAATACTTGTAGCAACTTATTTAATCAGTCGTTTACCCTCCAAAGTCACAGTTAACAAGTCTCCATATCAACTTCTTTATGGTTCCATACCTGGCTATAGTCATCTAAAATCATATGGGTATCAATACTTTCCTTGTTTACCATCAATTAGTAGAAATAAACTTCAACAATGATCCATAAATTGTGTGTTTCTTGGTTATCCATCTCATTTCAAAGGATACAAGTGCTTCGACCCATCCACAGGTAAGATGATAATATCTATATATGTTTCTTTCAATGAAACTATCTATCCTTACAAACAAGCTACACAAACCAACCTTATTACCCAAAACTCCACCAACTCCTAACCACTAACTCTCTGACCCACATCCACTATATTACCCAACTCCATCTCTCAGCTTTAGGTCAGCCCCCTACCTAACCCAATTCCAACACCCATCCCAGCATTATTTCAAGCTGTGAATCCCATAGTTCCAACTGACCAAGAATTCCCACCAGCAGAACCTGCTCTCTCAGAAAGCCCTTCGACTGAAAAACTTTTTGTTCCCTTAATTCCATCTCATAAATCAGTACCATGTAAACATCCTATGGTCACAAGGTCTCAAATAGGTTCACTAACCGCTAAGAAGATCTCTAATTTGTTACATGTTCTACTCGCTCAAATCGAACCTACAACTTCCAAGCAAGCCGCCAAGCATCCTCACTGACAGAAAGCAGTGGGAGAGGAACTTTGTGCTCTACAAAAGCAAAACACCTTGAAAATAGGTCTCTCACCTGTTGATCAATCGATACTTAACATTAAGTAGACCTAAAAATCAAACAAAACACAGATGGTTCAATGGCTTGGTATAAAGCCAGACTAGTTGCTCTGGGTTATCAACAAGAATAATGACTCAACTACATAGATACGTTTAGTCATGTGGCCAGAATACCCACAATTATACTATTTCTTATTCTTACTCATTATTATCAATGGAAAGTATTTCAAATGGATATATGAAATAATTTTGTCCATGGTCAACTATAGGAAATAATCTATAAGCATCAACCACCAGACTACAAGGATCCCACGTGTCCTTCCTATGCTTATCTCCTACAACAATCTATCTATGGCCTCAAACAGGCCCAGAGACAATGTAATCACACATTCACCTCTCATCTCATCAAATTTAGATTTAAAGTCTGTATTGCAAATATGTCTCTTTACATCTATCGCCCCCAAAAATTTTCACCGACTCAATCTTCTACTCTATGTAGATGATATACTATTAATTGGGAATAATTCAAGCGTGATACAATAACTTCAACAAGAAACTTCAGCATATCTTCTCCATGAAATATTTGGATTTCGTCACTATCTTTTTAGGTATCAACATATCTCATACTTCTTATTTCTACTATCATTTCAATCAAATAAGCTATTTCAAGACTATACTAAATAGAGCAAACATGAAAGTTTGCAAATCATTACAAAATCCACGAACTCTCACTACCAAAATACTAACTGAGAATACTGAATAGTTCCTCAATCATTACCTTTACAAACATTTAGTAGGGTCTCTCCAATATCTCACCTTAACTAATACTCTCTCTCAGCTCCTTCAAAACCCTCTTCAGCTACATTACCAAGCTCATAAACATCTCATACAATATCTTTAATGAACTTTAGACTCAGTAATGTAGCTACATTCCATTCAAAGTTGGTTCAATTGTTCTTCACACTTATGTCGATACAAGTTGGGCGAGTGATGTGAATGACATGTGATCAACCAAAGGGCATTGCACATTTATTGATCCTAATTTACTGTCATTGAATGTGAAAAAACAACCAATTGTGGCAAGATCTTCCGTTGAAGTTGAATGTATAGCTATCTCATTTGTTGCCACTGAAGTTATTTGGCTACAAAGACTTCTCCAATACTTTCACAAACCATGTTCAAAACCTACAACAATCTCTTACAACATGTCTGATATGACAAATTCCCATTGTCCAGTTTTTCATGCGAGAACCGAGCATAATGAAATTGACTATCATTTCATGAGGAATCACATAAAGTCCAACGAGATAAAGTTACAACATATGTCCTCAGAATAACAAACAACATATATATTCACTAAAGCCCTCCCCACTCTGTGGTTTCAAAAGCTTCAACACAAACTAACAATATTAACTACAAATATTATTAGTTTGTGGGGGCATGATAAAGGAGTTGAATAAGTGTTATATTAATGGGGTACACTATTCTTTGTATTCGAGTCTTTTACATTTCATGTATGTGTCGTTGTCTATAAATACATATTACTTCTTTGTATTGAAGACATAAGGAATAAATCAAGAACTACTCTATTTATTCACTTTCCATTTCTTCTTCTGCACTCTCTCTATTTCCTACGCTACTTCTTCTTCTTCTCCAATTTCAAATTGAGATATATTTGTAAGAGTTTTCCTGTGAATTTTGATACTGAGTGACAATTTGAAAAATGAAGTAAGAGGGCTTTTCGTTTTGCAAGTAGCAAAGTTTTCAGGAGTATTGCAAACAAAAGTTTTTTTTTATGTTCAACATGTTTGATCTCAAGCTTAAATTATCTATTTGTGAATGAAGAGCTCTTTTTTTAGCCTTCGTATGAAAATTTTCAATGCTTGTAGGCTGTTTGTTTTGATGAAAAATAAATTAGAGTATGTTATCTTATATATCTATTATGTGAGATGGGTCGACTGAACATGATGAGACTAACAAAAGTCAAATGCAACATTGTGAGATTTTAACCCCAAACCATTTGATCATCATCGAAGCGTTCAAATGATGTGTTCATAAAACAGACTGTACAAGTACATCTAGAATACAAAAATAAACTAAGAATAAACATTCTATAATAAAAATGACAAGTTGTCGGTATGACACATGTAAGTCGAACTCAAATCATCTTTACTATTGATGAACTCACTTAAACAATCTTGGATGACAAAAAGAACAGCACAAATGCATATGAAAATATTAATTTTGTCCAGTGAGGACAGTCATATTGCGGGCCTCCTATGCACAAATGATTATCACATAAAATGAGACATTTAAAATTAAAAAAAATAATGAAAATGATAATAATAAAATAACCCCTAAGTATTTCCCACTTAAGCTCACGGCCCAATTCATCATGTGCTCATTTTATTTCATTTTGTGCCCATACCCCCACCTCCTCTCCAACCAATCAGAGCTCGCCACCTCACTAAAAAATGGGGTTGATATAAACACTAGCAGTCAACCCTCGTCTCTAGTTCTGTAAATGAGTGGATTCCAACTCAAGTCAAATCTCGATTTGTTGGGCTTGATTAATTGATCGAGTTCAAGCTCAATCGAGTTCAAGCTCAAGCTCAAACTTATATATACAAATTCGAGTTATCTTGTTTGTTATATATAAAAATAATAATATTAATTTAAACTACTGATACAATAAAATGACAAATAAAATGAATAATTAGGAGATAAATAATAATAATAATAATATAATGACAATTATATATTTTAAAATTTAAAATATGTTGCTATTATTTTTCTAAGTTTGACTACTTAGCGTTTAATGAGCATCCCTAATCGAAAGTCCTCTCCCGTTATTGAAAAGAGTAATTAACTATAAGGGCTTACACCAATGAGAAACCTAAAATCCCATATCTTAAAGTCCTAACAAAATGAGGACAAAATCTTTAGGTAGCCTCAAAATTTAACCCCAAAATGAGGACAAAATCTTTAGGTAGCCTCAAAATTTAACCCCAAAAAAATTTTTTTTTTTCTTTCAAAGGGAGGCCCAATTATTCGAATTTTTTAAGCCCATGGTGTAAGATAAATACAATATCAAATAATTAAATATAGTTAATTTCTTTTTTATATTTAATTTAAAGTGGAATAAATTTAATATAAAATTTGATAGAGTAATGCAATGATGATGGCAATTCTAACTATCACTCGCCATTAATTCTTCCTTGAAGGAAAAGCTAACTGGGAAATAATAAAGTTTGTTTGGGTGCTGAAGGTAACATTCTACGCTCTACTCCATAAATTTCGCAATATAACGCTCAGAGTTTACTCTTCTATATATATATATAATTGAATGCCTTCCTAACTTAAAGCTCCAACAAAGGAATGCAAAACCCTAAATATCAGCATTTTAAAAAAATCATAATTAAAAAAAAAAATTACTATATACATAACGCATATTTTTATTTATTTACATATTTATTATCTGAATTTTGATCTTTATTTCCTTAAAATTTAAAACAAAATTAATTATTTTTTTTCTATTTTTAACATTTAATCCCACTGGAAAATAAATAAATAAATAAATAATTACATAAATACCACTCAATTCTTATATATATAATTTTGTATGAAATAAAATNATATATATATATATATATATATATAAGAAATCATATTTCTTAATGTTCATTCTTCAATAAAAGAAAAAAAAATATATATTTTTTCTTAACTTAATCAACGCCTTCCCCGACGCTCAAACATCAATATAATTGAATGCCTTCCTAACTTAAAGCTCCAACAAAGGAATGCAAAACCCTGAATATCAGCATTTTAAAAAAGGCTAATTTTTAAAAAAATCATAGTTAATTAAAAAAATTACTATATACATAACGCATATTTTTATTTATTTACATATTTATTATCTAAATTTTAATCTTTATTTCCTTAATATTAAAAACAAAAATAATTATTTTTTTCTATTTTTAACATTTAATCCCACTGGAAAATAAATAAATAAATAATTAATTACATAAATACCACTCAATTCTTATATATATAATTTTGTATTAAATAAAATTGCGATTATTTTTATGGGATATCATGATATGTAGGATTTGGCTTATTTGGATGGTATAGATGCAACAAAATAAATTTTAGCTTTAGATATGTAAATACATATAAATTGGGTGGTATGTATGTAAATTCCGGCGAATAGAAAAGCCCTGGCTCCCACTTCCAACAGTATGCCTCTTCACAGAAGCAATAGAGAGGAGCAAGATGAAGCAAGAAAAAGCAATCAGGAAGGTCGAGCCAAGCTCGGAGAAGAAGAAAAAATCTCCATGCTCCTGCTTCTTCGTCCTGTTAGATCTTCTTTCCTCTTGCTATCACTCGAGATCAAATTTCCACCAACAGAGCCATATCAACCCTGAGCCTATCTCAACCCCTTCAATCANTTTCTTTCCTCTTGCTATCACTCGAGATCAAATTTCCACCAACAGAGCCATATCAACCCTGAGCCTATCTCATCCAATTCAATCGTCATCAATCAATCCCCTCCCGCTCCGGCTGAAAACTTTACCCTGAGTTCCTCTCCGGCCCCAATCTCTCCTTGTATTTCCTACTCTCCGCGCACCCTCGACCGCCTTCTCTGCACAAGATTCTCTGCCTCCGATCATCTCTCTTACTCCTCCNCTACTCTCCGCGCACCCTCGACCGCCTTCTCTGCACAAGATTCTCTGCCTCCGATCATCTCTCTTACTCCTCATTTTCTCTCAGCCTTACCCCAGCCGAAGCTCTTCCAAACAAAGACTAAACGACGAAGCCTGAGACGGGAGCACGCCGGAGCTTGGCGGTAGGGAAGTGGTCGTGCGATCGGAAGGGGNCTCTTACTCCTCATTTTCTCTCAGCCTTACCCCAGCCGAAGCTCTTCCAAACAAAGACTAAACGACGAAGCCAGAGACGGGAGCACGCCGGAGCTTGGCGGTAGGGAAGTGGTCGTGCGATCGGGAGGGCGATTTTAGGGATTCGATGAAGGAGATGATAAGCGAGAATGGGATTCGACGATCTGAAGATTTACAGGATTTGTTGGCTTGCTATTTCTTGCTCAACGCGAAGGAGAATCATGGCGCCATTGTCGATGCTTTTAATCAGGTTTCGTTCGAGTTGAATAATGATAGATGTATTGAAGCCACTTATTAGAGCACATTGGTGTGATTCTCTGTTTAGGGTTTTTTTTTTTGGTAGAAGAAGCTTCTTAGAGATGGAAAAGAAAAAATTTAATTTTTAAAAATATATTTAAAAAGTCANGATGCTTTTAATCAGGTTTCGTTCGAGTTGAATAATGATAGATGTATTGAAGCCACTTATTAGAGCACATTGATGTGAATCTCTGTTTAGGGTTTTTTTTTTGGTAGAAGAAGTTTATTAGAGATGGAAAAGAAAAAATTTAAATTTTAAAAATATATTTAAAAATTCGAATATATTTTTTATGCAAAAAAAAAATCATATGCCTATGTAAATTAAAGTTTAAATATATGTGAAAAATAAGAATTGAATGATATGTATATAAATAGGGTCGTTAACAATCTGATTTTGAGCCGAGTTTGGGTTGGTTCAACTCAAAATCAACTCCAATAGATTTAGTGCAGCTCGAAATCGGCTCATTGATCGCTATATATTATTTTAAGGCTCGAAATTAAATTGAGCTCAATCATGATCAAAATTAAGACGAGCTGGCTCAAATTTAGTTATTTGGATCTATTTCGCCTTGAAATCGACTCAATCTGGCTCAAAATTGAAACTAACTGGCCCAAATTGAATTATTTGGATCTATTCTAGCTGGAAATCGGTTTTGATTTGGCTCGTGATTTGTTATATTCAATTATTCTTAACATGATATATAAAATGTTTATAAATAAAAAAACATACTAAGAGCCAATCTCGAGTTAGCTTGAGCTAATTCTTGTATGACTCGAAATCGGCTTGAAAAAATTTGATTCAAAACTTTAGCTCATATTTTGGCTCGTTTCTTTCAATATTATCTCGTTTTGAGCCAAAATTTGAATCGATTTTCGAGCGATTAACGATCTCCAATCTAAATTCACGGTCTTATATGTAAATCTTTCAAAGAAAATAATTAGGCTCAAATTTGATGGAAATGAAATTTCAATTACCGTTGACTGTTTTTCTAATAAATTTAAATTCAAAATCATCTAAATTTTAATTTTAACAAACTCATGGTCATACCAAATATTTTATTCGAAAAAAACAACTTATCAATGAAGTTTGTGTGCTTACAATTAAACCGACTCATACTTTTTACATGAAGGATGCTTCAATTTAGGCCTAAACTTTGAGATAGCTTGAAAAATGTAAAGAATTTAAAAGCTCCACCAGAAGTTTGATGCTGACAATCATCACCGTCACTGCCAAACACCACTCGACTGCCCTGCCATGACATTTGATAACAGNGAAGTTTGTGTGCTTACAATTAAACCGACTCATACTTTTTACATGAAGGATGCTTCAATTTAGGCCTAAACTCCGAGAAAGCTTGAAAAATATAAAGAATTTAAAAGCTCCATCAGAAGTTTGATGCTGACAATCGTCACCGTCACTGCCAAACACCACTCGACCGCCCTGCCATGACATTTGATCACAATCTCCCGATTAATATAACTTACCACCACCACGATCACCATCACAAAACATATATTTCCAACCAATTTTGTCACCTATTACTGTCAATGATATCGCTACATCCCATTGCCACACACTCTATCAACTCGACGCAAACTTTGATACTTACCAACTTCGTCTTGCCCTTAACCTAATGAATATTGTCAATGCAAAAAGTAATGGATGTCATTGCTTATAAGGTTGGTGTACATTTTCGACTTAAAATTGGCCCTCATTGGCACATCATCACATTTTAATGCTAATTTATGCCTAACCAAAACATGGATGTCCGTCAGCTTATTTGTTCTCCATCACAAATAATGTTGATGCATGCCATTGATTATAAAGCCGATATATGCTATCGAGACAAATGCCAATGCTCATTGGCTCTGTCATTCGTTACCGTTAACAATGCAATACATTGTGTCAATATCAACTTTGACTCCCAATTCAACACCAAAATCTATGTTGAATTGTTTAGCTTTCAGTATCCAAATCTTAGAAATGAATGACCAAATAGACAACTTAGATTAACAACTTAACAATTAATTAGTTATTTCTTAAGGTTTTAATCTATTATAAAAACTAAATCACATTCATGTAATCTCCTAATCCCTTGACTACTCGCCCTAAAATTTATAATATGTTTAGTAGGGGTGTAAACGAGCTGAACACGAGTCAAAAATTGTGTTCGTGTTCCACTCGTTTGTTTAACGAGCCAAACACGAGCTGTTCACGAACAAAGAGTCATTTTAACAACCCTAATAATGTAGGCATAAGACAATAAGGGTTTGAGCAAGATTTAAAAATTATTATTTATATTAAAACATCATTTTAATCTAATTTAATAATTTTTATTCTATTTTTTTAATCAATATTTTAATTGATTATAAGTCTTTGTAGCCTTGTAGCATTTTTTTAAAATACTACTTTATATATATATATATATATATATATATATATATATATATATATATATATATATATATATATATATATATATATATATATATATATATATATATATATATA
>JXCR01145070.1:25113-45566 GCA_002079205.1 Phalaenopsis hybrid cultivar | reverse complement strand
ACCATGGCCTGTAATCTTTCCTCCAAATCCTGCATCTGTAGATCCATGCCCTGCTGGATCTGTGCGTGACTCTGAAGCTCTATAATTAGAGCGGTTTGATCATGCTTCAGCCTCTCAATCTCCTTCTTGAGCTCCTGTCTTTCTGGTTCTGATAGGGGGATNCAAGTTAATACCAAAAAAAAATTCACATTACTAACATGAAAAATCTTGTGAGGATTAGTGTTATTAGGGTTATAATTAAATTAATGAAGTGATTAAGGAGCAGAAGTTGTGCAGAGTTAATGAACTGTGCTTTGATGCAGACATGTTTGCTTTAGTATTGGTCAGCTTCAGTGAATGTTTGGTGAAAGGTGGTGGCTGTTGCTTATTTATTTATTTATATATTTATTTGGTAATAATATAATTCCTTGTTGGGAGCAACAGGACTGATGATGATTGTGGTTTGTTTAGGGTTACATTTAATTATAATATATTTAGGCATTTACATGCATACCACACAATTCTGATGTATTTACATATTTAACACCTAAAATATTCATATTTACATGCATATCATCTAAAGCTAACATCTCATCAAAAACATCATTGCCATCTTTTAGAAGTAAAATACACATTTTTATGAATAGGTTTATGACACCATATCATATGTGTGTTTATGTGTATTTTTTCTTTTGAGTTATGATTGACTGGAGACTATGATACGAGCCCCCAACCAACCTCATGTGCCTAATAACTCGATGAATCCACACACCAGCGGGATCGAACCCGCGATCTCAGTGAACCTAGAACTGACTTAGCATATGCCAACGAAAGAGTCGGGGAACGCAGCACATGGGTGCTTATGTGTATGGATGTGAATATATAATTTGCTGTAATAATTAATGTGGGAATCATTATTAGGTAAGGGGCGGCTGAAGAGGTTTGAAACGGTTTTTGGTTCATGGATAGGAACATGCTCTCATGTTTGATGATTGAAACAATTCCTTTGATTAATTAGTTATGTTTGTGGGGTACATTTGTTGTGGGCCATTCTCATGGAGGGTTAGTGGTCACCCTTCATTAAAAAAATATATGTATAATAATAAATAAATAGGGTAAGTCATGCTTTTTAATAAAGATTTTTTAGTCATTTATTTATAATTTTGATGTACTATAATAATGTATGCATGCTTGAGATGTTTATAATATAATGTTGGCTCTTCAAATCATTTGGACTTTCACATCATCACCAAGGGTTACATCAGTACATCGGTCAAAGAGTCTCAAAGGGATGACCATAAGTGAAAGATATGTTTAACTTCCACGGTTCGTTCAAACAATCACATCATCCACTCATGGAATTTTGATCAGCACACCAAGGAAGAATGGTCAGGGAGTTAAGGAAGTTTCAAGAGATTTGAAGACTTCAGTCCTGAGAAAAACTAAGATTGTAAGTCAATCCATGAAGTGCTTTGCCCCACCTCAATCAAATAGAATTGCCAAACACCTATGAATGATTTGATTTTGAATTTTGATTTTATTTGAAGGAGAAGATACAAATAAGTGTAATGATATATTAAAAAATTATTCTAATGAATAAAATATTTTCATTAGTTTAGGACTAGTAGCCAAACCCTCCTTTTTTATTAGAGTGTAGTTATATGTTTTTTTTTCCTCTTAAGTTAAGTTATTATTTTGTTCTTCTCCATCTTGTTCTTTCTTCTCTCTCTTACAATATTCTCTCAAGTTTCATAACCCCATTGAATAGATCCCCTACTTTAAGCAAGTCCTTTGCCATATCTCTACAATCCAAAACCTAGTCTAGGTTAGGCATCGCCTACCATTATAAAATTGATCATTTTTCTCCTATAACCTTTCTAACCCCTCTCAACTACTCTACCATCTTTCAAATTAACCAAGCTAACTATCCAAATCTTCCCTCCCCTCTCAAAATTTCAACCCAAATCTGTAAATGCTCTCCACCAACCCCGCTCTTCTTCAAGTTAAACCCTTGTTCCTCCCCCTCTTACAAGATTCCTCTTCCAAATATCTCGCTTTCTCTATGACAAGTCCTCGAACTTTCCTTCTCCATTAACCCTTCTAAATTCTCATTAAAATAGACCGCTTGGCACAAAAAAATCTCAGAAAACTAAAAAGTGGCATTTAGAACAGCCCAATTAATACTTTTAGTACCACCAACAATTTCAAAGTGATAGCATTAGGATATAAATTAGAGAATTGTTGTGGCTATGCAGGCTAGAAATAACATGCCAAAGAAGTGATTTTGATATTACATGGAGCAAAATTTAGCCTAAAATTTCATAAAAAAAGAATTTTTTTATGCTACAATGTATTCACTTTCTAAATATTTAACAAAGCTTATTTGAGTCCCTATTTATTGTATCCCATATGCCCTTTTGGACGCATCCATCAGTCTGCACACCAGAAATTAAGCCATTCTCTCTTACCCACCCAAAATCCACCCATAGCTGAAAGGTCCTAAATATCATATGGAATCTCATTTGAAGTATTAATGAGGATTAAACAAAAAAGGTTAAATTTACATATAAACCACAGTTTTTATGTATTTACATTTCAAACACAAAGTTTAATATTTACATTTATAGCACTATTCTTAAAAAAGGATACATGAAAATTTACATTTTGCTTTTTAAAAGTTAATCAAAGTGATATTTTTATATAATATCCAAATTTTTGATAGCATCTAAGTAAATATGTAGATTTATGTAGAATATTAGAAAATGCTCCCATAAAAAACTAGAGAATAATATCAAAATAATTCAAGACTATCTACATGGGGTAATTTTACTCTCAAAATTTATAAAAATATCAAAATAATCCACATGCTCTTAAAATTAAGGGTATGTTTGGGGCAACTTGTGCGTTTCAGGATAAGTTGCTTATCCAAAACGCGGCCCGCGGGCCGACCGCAAGGGTCGACCCGTGGCCTACGTTTAATGTAAAAACCCAAATATAGTTTCGGATAAGCCAACGAAACGCGCGAACCAAACGGTACGACAACATTTTCAAAATGCCGCTCGCACTTATAAGCTGCCCCAAACGGACCCTAAGACTAAAATAATATTCATATACTATTATAGCTAAATTTTGAAATAATAGAAGACTAATTTTACAATTCTATAAACTCTGAGATTAAAATGATTTAATATAAATAGTATGAGACTATTTTGTGCACTTCATTCAAAAAAAATTGAGGTGTTGGCCTTTGATTGCAAGAATCCTAGAAATAATAAGATAATGCCTTGAAGACATACCCCGTAAAATAATAATAATAATAATAACTATTTCAAAATATAATCTATCAAAAAAACACAAATATTTATGTGTGTCCGGTAAACCAGACTCGCGGTCGACGGCGTGGATCACACCACGATGCCGGTACGATCCATGTCGTCATCTGCATGTCGTCGTCCGCACGTCTAGCCGACAAATGTAATGTTTTCTCCATTTGCGGTCTACTTTCTCCTCCCCAAAGCACAACATTAATGGCGAACAAAGAAGGTTGCAATCCTAAAGGCACGCCAGAATTTAAAAGACTAAAAATCCCACCAATGCCATCCTACAATTAGTAAATTACAATACATATATGTTCACCACAAAAAAATGCAAATAAGATCATCAAAAAGAAGCAGCTACATATTCATCAACTTACAAAGAATTAACATTTTCTCTGCAAAGCAGGAGAAATCAATCAGCTATGCTGTTCTCTCGGCTGAGGTAAGATGCCCCATTCTTTCGGTTAAATGATCAACACTCCTCCTACTCCACCATGCTCTTCCCTGCTCGGTTACTTCCTCAGCTCTTCTTCCACCATCATCTATATCACTTTTTTCTGGTTGGGATTCCTGTGCATCACAATAACAGGGACTCTCAGTCAGAAACTGTTCCCAGAATGTATCGTTAACTCCTCCGGCAACCACCGCCGTAGTCGCCGGAGTTTCAGTCTCTCTATCCCTCAAATGAACCACAGGCTCCGAGTTCATATCTATATCAGACACCTTGCTGTTCATGCCGGCTTGAAGGGAACGAAAATCTGCTGCAGGAATGCTTGTGCTTTCTGCTTGAGTGGGGGAATCTGATAAATCTGGATATAAATTAATGTCTTCAGGGCAGCTTGAAGAAGGACCTGAATGGGGGGTTGGTGATTGACTGTCAATATCAGGGAGAACAGCAGCAGTTAAACGAGGGAGCCGTTCCTCGAAGAATGCATCTTCGCCAGAGGCCTGTCCTACTTCTTGAAAAAAAGTTTCCAAGGAGTTTAATGAAGATTCCATCTTTTCAAATGGTTCAATGTCCAACAAATTATGGAAAGAGAGATTTTTTCCATCCTGAATGATGGTATGTTGCAGAAAATAGTCATTTTTGGGCAATCTTCTCCTCTTGGGGTGGAGATCAGATTGGTGTATGAGATTAGAGAGAAAACCAGGCCTCTGTATGACTTGATCCAGGAAAGAGATGAGATTTCGTTGCCGGAGCACCATGGCCTGTAATCTTTCCTCCAAATCCTGCATCTGTAGATCCATGCCCTGCTGGATCTGTGCGTGACTCTGAAGCTCTATAATTAGAGCGGTTTCATCATGCTTCAGCCTCTCAATCTCCTTCTTGAGCTCCTGTCTTTCTGGTTCTGATAGGGGCACGGCAACATTGCTTCCTAGGGGTGATATCGAATGGCTATGTATCGGCTTGCGGCGGTGAATATTTTTTAAGAGATGTTTTTGCCCTCTAATAAATTCGTCATTTGCGAATTCCCATCGTTCTGGATCTATTTTCCTAAAGCCCTGAAAAATGCAGAGACAAAAAATATAAATTATTTTAAGTTATTGGTGATAAAACAATGCAAGTGCTACGAAAATGATATGAAAGCAAAGAATTGAATTAATGTGAAATCCCCTTGTAGAATGAAGTTGAACTCTTAAACGCCGAGTTTTTTTATGTAACCATTGGAATTTCATCAGAAACTCCAAAGTTAAGTGTGTTCATATGGGAGCACTCTTGGGATGGGTGATCACCTGAGAAGTTATCTTAATGGGATAAAACCGTGAGGCTATTACACCAAAGAAGACAATATCTCGATGCACCAGAGTTTAGGTTATTACAAATAGTACGAGCATTACACCAACCTAAAGATGGAAACTAAGAGGGTGATTGGTAGCAAGATTTAAGCAGTATTTACTTATTTTTTAACGTAAACCCGGCCAAACAAAAAAAATCCAAAAAATTAAATCCACAATTCTTTAAATCCAATTTTTGTTGACTTTTGTGACTCTTTTTAACGTAAATCCGGATTTATTAAATCCGATTAACACATGGATTTAATGAATTTAGCTTAGGAAGAAAGTTATAGGAGTGGGTCTATGCCAAACACGATAAACAAATTTAATGGATTTAACCTTAAATTGAACCAAACACTATTCTAGATTTATAGCATTTGAATTTGATAAATACAAATTTACCAGATTTACTGAATACTATGTAACTTAAATCCCAGTTGCAACCAAACACATCCTAAGTGTCATACGGAACAAAATATTACATCATGGGAGCCACCTCTTAAATCCTAGAAGGTACAAAGTATTACATGGTGGGAGCCGCCTCTCAACTCTTTAGAGGTCATCTCTAAAATCCTATATGCTCCGCAGATTATTATTTGTTAAAAGCATTGAAAAGAATGTCAATTGCATACATTGGAAATATTGTGAAATCCCTTGAGTAAAATGGAGTTGAATTCTTAAACATCAAGACGACTCTTAGTATAACAGCTGAAATTTCATTAGAAACTCCAAAATTAAGCATGCTCGTGTGGAAGCACTCTTAGGATAAGTCACCTGCTTGGAAATTACACAAATTAGTAAACCGCAAGGCCATTAAGCCAAAGTGACAGTACCTTAGTGGGTGAGAGTTCGGGTTATTACAATTAATACCTATTTGGCACCAAATGTTGGTTTGTATAAATTTAGAAAAAATGCTAAAGAATTGTCTTTTCTTTCAAGTACTATTAGCATAATATTCTCTAGTGTGTACCAGTTAATGAAGCATTGTTATGTGTTTATGCAGTCGTCAAAGCATGCCCCTATCTTTTGTCCTTCCTTTGATTATTAGTTTTATGCTCACTTATGCTCACTTCTTATTAAAGCTGATCCCAGATAGTCAAGTAAAGTTAATGATAATTATGATATTTTTACTTTATGTAAACAAATGTTATTTGGACATGATCAAACAATAAAGTTGTGAAAGTGGCTCAAGGCACTGGAATTTAGACTATTCCCCTAGTGATTTAACCCCATAAACACAAATCTAAATACATATCCAACGGCTTCAAACCATCTGCCGATTCTTTTCTGGCTAAATCTTTGCAATAATTTAGTATATGGTCGCTATATATGCATATCAAAAAGAATTTTGTATTAGAATTAAAAAGAATAGATTTCCCACATCAGATAGTTTCAACGTGTTTATATGATGATCAAAATGAAATTTCAAATCTTAGCTGACATAGAAGTTTTTATGACAACAGAGAAAGTGTAAGCTCCGGTTTATGGTCAACAGTTTTTCCGAGAATTTTAAGTTCATAACAAAAAATTGATTCAGTTTCTATCAAAAAGTCTAACATTCAAGAATAGATTTAATTTTATATGGAGGCACAAATTTACAATAAAGATTTGTTATGGTATGGCTCATATATCATATCGAGACAGACGCTGGATCGAAGCGGAGCGAAGCGGAAGAATCTATCCAAATTGGGAAGTTACGTGGGTTGGGGTGCGAGGGCAAAACCCCGCGGTATGATACAGGGGTAATGTTGTAATTACATATTGTGCCTAGGGTTTACTCCTGGGGTTATAAATAGGCCTGTTAGTAACCCCAGGAGGCATCCCTGAATTCTGTAACCTCTGTTCTGAATAGTGAAAGGAACTCGCTGCTCTGCTCCCGAGGACGTAGGCATCTTTGCCGAACCTTGTTAAATCTTTGTGTTCTTCTGAATTTGTGTCGATTCTAGTTTTTCTTCGCTCTAATTTTCTCAACAAGTGGTATCAGAGCCTGGTTCAAGGGGAAGAAAATTTTCATCGACGTCGCAAGAAAAAGTTTCGGCGGCTAGGGCTTCGGGAGAAAAGGGTTCGCAGGCTTCGGACGGTAGAAAGGTCTGCGGCGAAGGATTCAGCGATCTGTGGCTTTCTCTCTCGCGATAGGTTCTGCGAAGGCCATAGCGTTCGACTTCGCGAAGGTTGGAATCGTGAATGCCGCGGATAAAGAACCCTGTCTCCTTCGCCTGAATCGCTGGAGGCGAAGAGGAAAGGAGCGGAGGATTGTGGGTTCGAAGGCGAGCTCGACCAGGGCCTCGGGCAGAACAGCGAAGGAATAGTTTTCGGCGGAGGCAGGCCGAAGGATCGCAGGATCGCGAGGAAGCTGCGGAGGTTTCGGGAAGGCCTGGAATAGAAAGCTGCGCGGAGGTCTCCGGAGAAGGAATCCGAAAGGGAAGCTTGAGGAATATTCCTCCATTGCCGCCTCCATTGTCGCAGGAAAGCAGGGAAAGTAAAAAAGGAAGGCTTGTTTTATTTTTGAATTTCCAGAAACGAAAGAAATTTTTTTAAAAAAAATCACTTAATTAAAGGAACCTTTTTTTAATTAAGTTGGTTTAAATTAAATTAAGCAAATTTAATTAAGGATTTCCTTTGCCGGATAAGGAGAGGAAATAAAGGAAATGTTTATTTTTTTTCTTGGAGGCGGAGAGAAAATTTTTTGCTTTGCTGGAAAATTTTTAAGGAAATATTTCAATTTTTTTCCTCTTTTCAAAAAAAAAAAAGGAGTTCTAAGGAGGAATTTTTGCAGAGGAATTTTTTGCAGAAAAGTTTCGTTGTAGGTTTAATTTTCAGATGACATTTTCTGATGTGAAATTCGAGGTGGTGAAGTTCGACGGAATTGGTAACTTCGGATTGTGGCAAATAAGGGTGAAAGATCTGTTGGATCAACAGAGAATCTTGAAAGTTCTGCGGGCAACAAAACAAGATGCCATGGAGGATGGAGATTGAGAAGAATTGCAACGGCGAGCAACAACGACGATACGACTATGCCTAGCAGATGAAGTTATGTATCACGTGATGAATTTAAAATCTCCAGGGGAGATTTGGAAGAAATTGGAAACTCAGTTTATGGCAAAATCTCTGACGAACAAGTTGCATCTGAAGCAAAAGTTGTATGGATTAAAGATGCATGAAGAGTCTGATCTGACGCAGCATGTTAATGGCTTCAATCAAATAATCGNTCAAAATGAAATTTCAAATCTTAGCTGACATAGAAGTTTTTATGACAACAGAGAAAGTGTAAGCTCGGGTTTTTGGTCAACAGTTTTTCCGAGAATTTTAAGTTCATAAGAAAAATTGATTCAGTTACTATAAAAAATTCTAACATTCACGAATAGATTTAATTTTATATGGAGGCACAAATTTACAATAAATATTAGATTCAATTTTTAATTAAAATATTATAATTAATTCATTTTTTATTTCATTTTCAGTTCCTAATAGAACTTTAGGTTCAGAATCATATCCAATTTCAAATTTGGGTTGCAATTCTAGTTTAATTGTAGGTTCAAATTCACTCTCAAAACTAGATTTAATTTCAGTTAGATTCAAGTTGTAATATTATTTAATGCTGAATTTTGATTTCAAATTAAATTTATATTTCTTGTGTCTAAGTTCAGGATCATAAACATATTTTATCATAATTGCATATTCAAATTCAACAAAATTACATAAAGACCGTGTTAAAAATATAAATAATCCTCTAGCACATTCTTGAAAAAATTCATTTGTGAGTGTAAATTTCATCTAATTCATTGTCAAATAAATATTTATGAACAAATCCTTCGATAATGTTGAATCTAATCAAGATGATTTGACCCAGAATTACATGCGTCGAACCAGTATCCTGTTGATTTCACCACACTTGCTCTTTTTTTATCATAGGAAACTCTTCTTTAGGCAATTTTGATATTTCAGACCAGCTTGTGGGGGTTCGTTTTAACATGGAATATCATTTTTGGTGGCCTCATCGATGATCGAGATGATTTGAGTCTGAATTATGCACTTCGCACCGTCAGCCTGTCATTTTCACCGTGCTCTCTCCTTTCGATCATGAAATACTTCTCTTTATGCAATTTTGATGTTATGAACACAACAACGAAATTAGATTTGCAATCACACATTATTTGGTTCTATTCTGACGAATATCGAGGTGTTTCACATTTGATCGTGCGGTGTCACCTTCTTCGTTTGCTGCTCTCAACATGTTCGATCGACTCGTCTTGTAAAGTATATGTACCTAACTAGATAAAGAGAATTTCATTCACAATTATTTTACATGTATGATGAAATAATTTTTGTTCCCTAAGGGCTCTTTCAATTCTTTGATGATAATATTAAAAATTAAAATTTTTATTAGTTGATGTTAGCATTTGAAATTAGAATTTTAATTTCACTGTCTAAGCGTCTATTCCCGCCTTGATAATTCCACACCTTAGTTGGGTCATTACACAATACCTCTCAATGGATAAAGTAACATTATATAATACTTCATGATAATTATGTTGCATTTGTTTAAAACCTTGACTTATAAACTATTGCTATGTTGTATCTTAAGCTCTTTTTTTTTATCGGCCCAAGTATTTTGTCGTTCGTTTGTTCACATGATGATGCAATGAAAAGCTCTACTATAAATTTAATGTGAGACTAATGAGGCTCTAGGGTTACACATGAAAAGCCTAAGATGAGATGCAAAATGAAACAATGCAAATACACAAAATTCAAGATTTACTAATACATAACTTTAGCAAAAATTTATCACTTTAGCAATCATGATTTATTCATTCCAAAGAAGACATCCCGATAATACTCCTCAAGAAGTGAAAACCTAAGATAACTAACAAATGACAGTGAGTTGGAAGACAAACAACCCAACGTAGAAGATAACGACCAACTTTCTTTCAAACGCATTTCCTCTACCCTAAAGTCATTGCATAGATAGGCAGCCTACCATCAATTGCCATAAGTTGTGACCTAAAAGATAAATATATGCTTCCTATAAACCAACATGCAGGCAAAGAAGAAAGATCACGTTACTAAGTTTGCATTATTTCATTTCTCCATTCACTTCTCTTCTTCACTTAATCTTCATCAATCCTTACCTCCTAAGGTGTAACTTATTATCAATTGTTTTACTCTCTAAGGCGCTATTAGAAGCATTAACTGGTGGTTTCCAAGTATCAAGAGAAACTAAATTCCTTTATATAGTATGATGAAGGAATACATACTCTCAAACCAACATAAATCGAATGCCTGATCTAGCAAGATGCCAAACTGCAACTCAAGAAATTAAATAAAAAAGAAACTTAGCTAAAAATGTACCATTTTGCAGTTTATATATTTTAAAACCATAATCTTGCATATCTAGCTTCCCCAAATACATATTTTAGACTTCCTTCCCATAAAAAAATAAATAAATGTTTTAGACTAATCCTTAACAAACTTGCCACATTCTTGTTCAAAGAATGATTGTTACGAAGAATGTGTTCATTAAAATCATTTGCACTCCATGAAACTCTTCTTGAAGTCCAAATATGGGACAATAAACAAAACTTCCCATTGAAAAAAACAATAAGCAGATCCAAAACATTGTAACTGATTCTAACTTTACTAAAAGGAAAACACCATTTCAATCAGGTCATCAAGTGGCTCATCATCACTCCTAAATTTGAAATTTTAAACTAAAAATTATCTAAAACTTTCTCTACATCTAGANACAGTTTATATGTGAAGAGTAAGCAGGATCGTGGAAGGAAGAAAGAGAATGAGGGATCTGGAAGGCGAAATTTAAGATCAAAGTCTAGAGGCAAAAAGAAAATTCATTGCTACAAGGGCAATGAGCGAGGTCATATAAAGCGAGATTGTCCAAAGCTGAAGAAGCAGACTGGGGAGAAAGGTGATACTTCATCAAAGTCTGTAAATGTGGTGCAGAGTGAAAATTCAGATTGCGGTGATGGCGATATGCTCTCAGTTTCATCAACTCAGATCACGGATGCATGGATTCTTGATTCAGGGTGTTCTTATCACAAAACACCTAACAGAGAGTGGTTTATTTCATACAGGTCAACTAATTCTAGCTCAGTCTATTTGGGTCATGATAGATGCTGCAATATAGTTGGTATTGGAGAAGTCAGAATTCAGACGAATGATGACACTGTTAGAACGTTATGTGATGTCAGACATATTCCAGATCTGAAGAAGAATTTGATTTCTTTGGGCACTCTACACAAAAATGATTTTATTCCTAAGGCTGATGAGGATAGGGAAATCATCAGAATTATTTAAGGGTGCACTGACGGTGATGAAAGGAAAGTTGACTGTAGGTAATATCTACAGACTGTTAGAGAGTACAGTTGTAGGTGGAGTTCACTCTGTTGAGTCAAATAATGACAGCACAAAGATATGGCATATGCGTCTGGGTCATCTCAGTGAACGTGGGATGACAGAATTGCATAGAAGAAATCTGTTGCATGGAGTTAAAAACTGCAAACTTGATCTTTGTAAGTTCTGTATTCTTGGAAAACAGACTAGAGTCAATTTTATGAATTGAAAACACAAAATTGAAGGAATTCTTGACTATGTGCATTCTGATGTATGGGGCCCTACTAGGGAGTTGTCATTAGGAGGATCTCAGTATTTCGTTACCTTTATTGATGATTTCTCCAAGAAAGTTTGGGTGTATTTCTTGAAGCAAAAATCTGAAGTCTTCTCTAAATTTAAGCTGTGGAAAGCTGAGGTGGAGAACCAAACTGACATAAAGATCAAGTATTTGATGTCTGATAATGGCACAGAGTACACAGATTCACAGTTTCAGAAATTCTGTGAGGAGCATGGAATTCAGAGGCATTTTTCAGCGCGGAAGACACCACAGCAGAATGGTGTGGCAGAAAGGATGAACAGGTCCTTAATTGAAAGGGCAAGGTGCTTGAGACTGAATGTTGGGCTTCCTAAGAGTTTCTGGGCAGAGGCTGTGAACATGGCATGCTATCTCATCAATAGATCACCTCGAGCATCATTGGGTGGCAAGGTCGCAGAAGAGGTACGGACAGGTAATCCAGTTAAATTTGATCATTTACGGATTTTTGAATATCCTGCTTATGTGCATGTACCTGGAGATGAAAGATCCAAACTTGGTGCAAAATCCAAGAAGTGCATCTTTCTGGGCTACAAGAAAGGTGTGAAAGGATACAAGTTTTAGGATCCGATTGCAAAAAAAATGGTGATCAGCAGAGATGCAGTTTTTGATGAGCAGCTTATATTACGGCAAAATCAAGATAAAGTGCCAGAGAAGAGTTCCAGTTCAGATGCAGTGCAGATGGATTTAGAACAGCAGCCAGTAGCTTCTGAGAGAGGTGAAAGTTCAAATCCAACAACTTTGATTCTATTCCAGATAATCTGTAGAATTACAATCTAGCCAGAGATAGACAGAGACGCACCAATGTAAAGCCTTCTAGCAGATTGGGTATGAAGACTTGGTCTCTTGTGCACTTCTCATCAGCAGCGATGATCCAGCCACTTTTCAAGGAGCTATCACTAACCAGGAGAAAGAAAAATGAATGGGTGCAATGGTTGAGGAGATGGAGTCTTTGCAGAAAAACCGCAATTTGGAGCTAGTTCAGCTTCCTAAGGGAAAGAAGGTCATTGGGTGCAAATGGGTCTACAAAAGAAAACCAGCAATATCAGAAAAAGAAGGGGAAAAGTTCAAGGCTCGACTGGTTGTAAAAGAATTTTCAACAGCAGAAGGGGATAGATTATGATGAAATCTTTTCTCCTGTGGTCAGACATACTTCAATCAGGGCAGTGCTTGCATTAGTAGCTATTTGGGATTTGCATTTAGAGTAGATGGATGTTAAAACTACTTTCTTCCATGGTGATTTGGAGGAGCAGATTTACATGGAGCAGCCAGAAGGGTTCACTCAACCTGAACAGGAGTATCTATTTTGTAGGTTAAAAAAATCGTTGTATGTGTTGAAACAGTCTCCAAGACAATGGTACAGGCGGTTTGACTCCTACATGATGTAGATTGGCTACAGACGATGTGAGTATGATTGTTGTGTTTATGTGAAAAGTCTTAATGATGGTTCTATTATTTTTTTGTTACTGTATGTTGATGATACACTGATTGCTGCAAAGAATATGAATGATGTTTGTGGTTTGAAAGCTTTATTGAGCCAGAAATTTGACATGAAAGACTTGGGTCCTATGAACATCGAGACAGAGACTCAAGACGATTATGTTTATCTCAACGAGGCTATGTTGAGAAAGTGCTAGAAATGTTTGAGATGCGCAATGCAAAGCCTGTGAGCACTCCTTTCGCAAATCATTTTAAGCTTTCTTCATAATAGCGTTNTGTGAAAAGCCTTGATGATGATTCTATTATTTTTCTGTTACTGTATGTTGATGATATATTGATTGCTGCAAATAATATGAATGATGTTCTTGGTTTGAAAGCTTTATTGAGCAAGAAATTTGACATGAAAGACTTGGGTCCTACGAAGAAGATTCTTGGAATAGAGATTCATCGAGCAGAGGCTCAAGACGATTATGTCTATCTCAACGAGGCTGTGTTGAGAAAGTGCTGGAAATGTTTGAGATGAGCAATGCAAAGCCTATGAGCACTCCTTTGGCAAATCATTTTAAGCTTTCTTCAGAACAGTGTCCTAAGACTGATACAGAAATGGAAGACATGACAAAGGTTCTATATGCCAGTGCAATTGGCTGCTTGATGTATGCTATGGTATGTACTCATCCTAATTTGGCTCATGCTGTTAGTCAAGTCTGCAAATACATGGCTAAACCTGGAAGACGACATTGGGAAGCAGTCAAGTGGAATTTTCAGGTATCTGAAGGGTACTGTAGGACATGAAATTATTTTTGGCAGTCAGAAGAAATATCCTTTAGTTGTGAGATACGTTGATTCAGACTACGCAAGTGATTTGGATGGCTAAAGGTCTACAATTGGGTATGTGCTTACTCTTGGTGGAGGACCTATATGTTGGAAATCAACAATTCAGTCTATTGTGGCATTATCTACAACTGAAACTGAGTACATGACAGTAGCTGAAGCTACTAAAGAAGTCTTATGACTTGTTGGGCTAGTAAAGGAACTGGGTGTTGAGCAAGGTGGAGTTAAGTTGCATTGTGATAGTCAGAGTGCTATTTATTTGGCTAGAACCAGTTGTACCATGCGAGAACTAAGCACATTGATGTCAGGTATCACAAGATCAGAGAGTTGATTGCTTCTGGGGAGATACTGTTACAGAAGGTTTATGCTGATGAGAATGCAGCTGATATGTTGACCAAGCCAGTTACTATCAATAAGTTCTTGCATTGCTTGGACTTGTTGAATGTTTGCAGTTGCTAGAGAAGCATGGTGGCCCAACCCACAGTGGAGCAGATGTAACTCACAGGTATCTTTTCTCCTATGGGACTGGATATTCGCCAAGGTGGAGATTTGTTATGGTATGACTCATATACCATATCGGGACAGACTCTGGATCGAAGCGGAGCGGAGCGGAATAATTTGTCAAAATTGAGAAATTACGTGGGTTGGGGTGCGGGGGCAAAGCCCCGCTGTTTGGTATAGGGGTAATATTGTAATTACATATTGTGCCTAGGGTCTACTCCTGGGGTTATAAATAGACCTGTTAGTAACCCTAGGAGGTATCCTTATATTCTGTAACCCTTTTTCTGAATATTGAAGGAACTCGCCGCTCTGCTCCCGAGGACGTAGGCATCTTTGCCGAACCTCGTTAAATCTCTGTGTTCTTCTGGATTTGTGTCGTTCTAGTCTTTCTTCGCCCTAATTTTCTCAACACATTACTACTTCCCCGACTAACTCCAGGCGCGAGTGTATCGTGAGATGATGAGAGCAGAGGGCTTTCCTGCGCTGCAAACAGAAGACTTCTCGAACAGAGGAGAAGTTTCTTCTCTCGCCTGCGCTCTTTTTCAACAATTTAAGATTACTTTATTATCAATTAAGCTTCTTGAATTTAATTTTTTTTGTTTTCATTTGAGGAAAATAAGATTTTTTTTGAGTGATAACTTATAATCTGTGAATTCTCAATTCTCTTTTGCATGAAAGCACATTATGCGTAATTTTATTTACATTTAAAAATCATAACTACGAGTCATCTTGCATCATGCGCCTTATGAATGACGGAAGAGCGGAATGTTGGAAGATGATGATTCACAATGCTTACCTCAAGTGNATGCAGCTGATATGTTGACCAAGCCAGTTACTATCAACAAGTTCTTGCATTGTTTGGACTTGTTGAATGTTTACAGTTGCTAGAGAAGCATGGTGGCCCAACCCACAATGGTGCAGGTGTAACTCTTAGGTATCTTTTCTCCTATGGGGCTGGATATTCGCCAAGGTGGAGATTTGTTATGGTATGGCTCATATACCATATCGGGACAGATGTTGGATCGAAGCGAAGCGAAAGAATCTGTCCAAATTGGGAAGTTAAGTGGGTTGGGGTGCGGGGGCAAAGCCCAACGGTATGGTACAGGGGTAATGTTGTAATTACATATTGTGCATAGGGTTTACTACTGGGGTTATAAATAGGTCTGTTAGTAACCCCAGGAGGCATCCCTGAATTCTGTAACATCTTTTCTGAATAGTGAAAGGAACTCGACGCTCTGCTCCCGATGACGTAGGCATCTTTGCTGAACCTCATTAAATCTTTGTGTTCTTCTGGATTTGTGTCGATTCTAGTTTTTCTTCGCCCTAATTTTCTCAACAATATTAGATTCAAGTTTTAATTAAAATGTTATAATTAATTCATTTTTTATTTCATTTTCAGTTCCTAATAGAACTTCAGGTTCAGAATCATATCCAATTTCAAATTTGGGTTGCGATTCTGGTTTAATTGTAGGTTCAAATTCACTCTCAAAACTAGATTTAATTTCAGTTAGATTCAAGTTGTAATATTATTTAATGCGAATTTTGATTTCAAATTAAATTTATATTTCTTGTGCAAGTCTAAGTTCATGATCATAAACATATTTTATCATAATTGCATATTCAAATTCAACGAAATTACATAAAGACCGTGTTAAAAATATAAATATTCGTCTAGCACATTCTTGAAAAAATTCAATTGTGAGTGTAAATTTCATCTAATTCATTGTCAAATAAATATTTATGAACAATTCCTTCGATAGTGTTGAATCTGATCAAGATGATTTGAACTAGAATTACATGCGTCAAACCAGTATCCTGTTGATTTCACCACACTTGCTCTTTTTTTATCATAAGAGACTCTTTTTTAGGCAATTTTGATATTTCGGACCAGCTCGCGGGGGTTCGTTTTAACATGGAATATCATTTTTGGTGACCTCATCGATGATCGAGATGATTTGAGTCTGAATTATGCACTTCGCACCGCCAGCCTGTCATTTTCACCGTGCTCTCTCCTTTCGATCATGAAATATTTATCTTTATGCAATTTTGATGTTATGAACACAACAACGAAATTCGATTTGCAATCACACATCATTTGGTTCTATTTTGACGAACATCGAGGAGTTTCACATTTGATCGTGCAGTGTCACTTTCTTCGTTTGCTGCTCTCACCATGTTCGATCGACTCGTCTTGTAAAGTATATGTGAGGTAACCTAACTAGATAAAGAGAATTTCGTTCACAATTATTTTACATGTATGATGAAATAATTTTTGTTCCCTAAGGGCTCTTTCAATTATTTGATGATAATATTAAAAATTAAAATTTTTATTAGTTGATGCTAGCATTTGAAATTAGAATTTTAATTTCGCCGTCTAAGCGTCTATTCCCGCCTTGATAATTCTACACCTTAGTTGGGTCATTACACAATACCTCTCAATGGATAAAGTAACATTATAAAATACTTCATGATAATTATGTTGCATTTGTTTAAAACCTTGACTTATAAACTATTGCTATGTTGTATCTTAAGCTTTTTTTTTTTTTTTATCGGCCCAAGTATTATGTCGTTCGTTTGTTCACATGATGATGCAATAAAAAGCTCTACTATAAATTTAATGTGAGACTAATGAGGCTCTAGGGTTACACATGAAAAGCCTAAGATGAGATGCAAAATGAAACAATGCAAATACACAAAATTCAAGATTTACTAATACATAACTTTAGCAAAAATTTATCACTTTAGCAATCATGATTTATTCATTCCAAAAGAAGACATCCCGATAATACTCCTCAAGAAGTGAAGACCTAAGATAACTAACAAATGACAATGAGTTGGAAGACAAACAACCCAACGTAGAAGATAACGACCAACTTTCTTTCAAACGCATTTCCTCTACCCTAAAGTCATTGCATAGATAGGCAGCCTACCATCAATTCCCATAAGTTGTGACCTAAAAGATAAATATATGCTTCCTATTAACCAACATGCAGGCAAAGAAGAAAGATCACGTTACTGAGTTTGCATTATTTCATTTCTCCATTCACTTCTCTTCTTCACTCAATCTTCATCAATCCTTACCTCCTAAGGTGTAACTTATTATCAACTGTTTTACTCTCTAAGGCGCTATTAGAAGCATTAACTGGTGGTTTCCAAGTATCAAGAGAAACTAAATTCCTTTATATAGTATGATGAAGGAATACACACCTCAAACCAACATAAATCGAATGCCTGATCTAGCTAGATGCCAAGCTGCAACTCAAGAAATTAAATAAAAAAGAAACTTAGCTAAAAATGTACTATTTTGCAGTTTATATATTTTAAAACCATAATCTTGCATATCTAGCTTCCCCAAATACATATTTTAGACTTCCTTCCCATAAAAAAAAAAATTAAATGTTTTAGACTAATCCTTAACAAACTTGCCACATTCTTGTTCAAAAAATGATTGTTATGAAGAATGTGTTCCTTAAAATCATTTGCACTCCATGAAACTCTTCTTGATATCCAAAAATGGGACAATGAACAAAACTTCCTATTAAAAAAAACAATAAGCAGATCCAAAACAATGTAGCTGATTCTAACTTTACTAAAAGGAAAACACCATTTCAACCAGGTCATCAAGTGGCTCATCATCACTCCTAAATTTGAAATTTTAAACTAAAAATTACCTAAAACTTTCTACATCTAGCAAACATTGTCCTTGACTTAATTTAACTGCGGATCCATTCTGACTTCCTATAAGAACCAACACTAACAAACACCGGTTTTGGCTTAGCATTTTTCCATTAAATGAACTGAATTGTGTTCTCAAATAAGAAAGAAGTGATTTTTAGCACATTATGGTAATAAATCTTTAAAATGGAGCAATGCTAGTTCCAAATTTCTTGGACAACCTAAAGAAAGAAGTGTCAAAGTAGGGATTGAAGATTTATAAGTCACCTAAATCACGATCTACTCATTCAGCTTAAAAAACAGGAAAAGGGTGCTTTATAACTCATGATTTCAGAAATAAAAAACAGTCATTTATGAAGCAAACAATAGTAAGAGGTAAACTTCTATAATCTACAGCCAAGTACTCATCCAAATCAATGAGATTAACAAGCTAAAATATATGGAACATCCTTAAGAATCCCCTAAACTAAATAGTGAAGCATTATTATGAGTTAACAACAGTTGAAAATATTTATTGTAGTATAATTACGTATTTTCTCTGCTTAGAAATGAAACAGTAAATTATTTTTTAAAGTGATTTCAGAAGCTGTCTTCCGGAATCCCTAAAATTAAGGCTAAAAGTTCATTTCTGTATGAAACGCTGCAAGAGAGTAAGAAGAATGAGCTAAATAACAAAATACCNAAATAGTGAAGCATTATTATGAGTTAACAACAGTTGAAAATATTTATTGTAGTATAATTACGTATTTTCTCTACTTAGAAATGAAACAGTAACTTATTTTTTAAAGTGATTCCAGAAGCTGTATTCCGGAATCCCTAAAATTAAGGCTAAAAGTTCATTTCTGCATGAAACGCTGCAAGAGAGTGAGAAGAATGAGCTAAATAACAAAATTTAATACCCAAGCAGCTCAATATCTACTTCTTCAATAAATTATCAGGCCAAATTGCTATTTTGAATTGCTAACTAACTAAAACAAGCGCTCCTCCTGAGCAAGAAATTCGTAAATTAAAAAAGAAAAAAAAAAACCGGAGCACTTACATATGTGTTCAGCTGCCGGATGAAACTGGAGAAATTGTTGTGCTTAAAGTATGCGGGAAGCAAATCCCTAGCGAAATCCAACGGATTCCACACGATGAAGCTGCTACCTGATGCGCTCCAGGAAACAATGGAGTTCGTCGATGTATCATCCAACATGTCATAAGTCTTTATAAGAAAAGGAGCCGGAGAACTCGAAACTCCATGAGAACCTTCCATTCCTTCAAAACAAGCTCCCAAACCCGCACCACTTTATATCTGTCGAATCCACATCAACCGAACGGAAATCAATTGCCGCTGCTTCTTAAAACCCTCGGCATTTATAAATTGAGATTTAGGAGCCTTTATCACTGCAAAAACCCTAAAACCAAAACCAGAAGCTTCAGGAATTGNGAAGACCCGTAGTGCACGATCGAAGAAACCACACGAATTACAGCTTTTAATATTAAAAGGCGGGTATTTTTTTGTAAAAATTTACATAAATACCACTATATTCTTCAGTATTTACATATCTACCATCCAAATTTTAAGATTTATTTTATAATGCTTTGCCGTCATAAAATCCAATATTAAAAAATAAATTTAGTTTACATTATGTAATTATGTTATTTTTTATGTAATGTTAAATATTTCATTTTTGTTGAATCCAATCTATCCTTAATAAAACACACCTCGAGAGTTGGATCCAGAAGGAGAATAAGGGTCTGTGTGGGGGCACTTATTTAGTGAGTCGGCGGTTTGAAAAAGTTGAATTAGTGTTTGTTTCGTGTGTTTGATCGATGGCTTGAAAACGCTGGAAAATGTTTTATCAAGAAAGCTGAATATGGGATCGGCGATGTGCGTTTGATCGTCATTTACCTCTCGTGCTCTTCTCGCTCATGTGACAATGCTTGTCATAGTCTGGTTCTCCCTCTCTCCTCTTTCTCTTCTCCCTTGATGCTTCCTCTCATTCATCTGGTATCTAGTAATATTACTCCTATCTATACTTTTCGTGTTTTTTCCTTTCGTTGCACTCGTTCGACATCTGTGGCTTCTGATCTCATTGTTTTCTTCGGAATATTTGTGATTTTTTTTGGAAATTTTGTGGTGATACAAAACATTTATTTAGTAAATCGAGATGTTACTTCTCACAGCTATAGAAGATAGTTCTACGGTTGTCGTAGGGACATTTCAATGAGGAGTGGTTTCTTCTGTTGGGTAGACATTCTGATATATTTCACTGCTGATAGTGATCGGG
>JXCR01145070.1:9269-19458 GCA_002079205.1 Phalaenopsis hybrid cultivar | reverse complement strand
TAAAACAAAAACCAGAAGCTTCAGGAATTGGGGATCAGAGAAACGCGGGAAGGAAAAGCCGCGCCTTTTTTTCGTCGGTGTCAAGTTTCTTCCCGACGATGAAGGGTTGAGAGAGATATCACCATTGACCAATGTTGTGAACGAGAACATTCTATTGCTATGGAGCAGAGTAAGATTTCTAGAAAGAGAGAAGGAAAAAACCTATCTTTTTCTTTGACTACTGCGAGAAGAAGACCCATAGTGCACGATCGAAGAAACCACACGAATTACAGCTTTTAATATTAAAAGGCGGGTATTTTTTGTAAAAAATTACATAAACACCACTCTATGCTTCTGTATTTACATATCTGCCATCCAAATTTTAAGATTTATTTTATAATGCTTTGCTGTCATAAAATCCAATATTAAAAAATAAATTTAGTTTACATTATGTAATTATGTTATTTTTTATGTAATGTTAAATATTTCATTTTTGTTGAATCCAATCTATCATTAATAAAACACGCCTCGAGAGTTGGATCCAGAAGGAGAGTAAGAGTCTGTGTGGGGGCACTTATTTAGTGAGTCGGCGGTTTGAAAACGTTGAATTAGTGTTTGGTTCGTGTGTTTGATCGATGGCTTGAAAACGTTGGAAAATGTTTTATCAAGAAAGCAGAATATGGGATCGGCGATGTGCGTTTGATTGGCATTTACCTCTCGTGCTCTTCTCGCTCATGTGACAATGCTTGTCATAGTCTGGTTCTCCCTCTCTCCTCTTTCTCTTCTCCCTTGATGCTTCCTCTCATTCATCTAGTATCTAGTAATATTACTCCTATCTATACTTTTCGTGTTTTTTTCCTTTCGTTGCACTCGTTCGACATCTGTGGCTTCTGATCTCATTGTTTTCTTTGGAATATTTGTGATTTTTTTTGGAAATTTTGTGGTGATACAAAACATTTATTTAGTAAATCGAGATGTTACTTCTCACAGCTACAGGAGATAGTTCTACGGTTGTCGTAGGGACATTTCAATGAGGAGTGGTTTCTTCTGTTGGGTAGACATTCTGATATATTTCACTGCTGATAGTGATCGGGATACGATGGTTTCCCAAAAGAACAATGTTGCTGAATATATATGTCGTCTGGGTTTTAAAATCAACATTTTAATAATTTTAATTGTATTTAGAATTATTTCTCTCTTTATTTTATTAGTTTTGATACTCAAGCGCAAGTGAGGATTACATCTTATTTTTTAAACTGATCTGTAATTGTTTGCAGCTTCTGTTTTATCAATTAATTTACTCAGACAGTTCTATTTACATACAAAATTACTTAACAGGTGCAGAATGGTTATTTACCCAGAAATAACTACAAATAAGTTGTTCTGAATAAGCTCTCACAAACAATCAGTCAGCTTATCAGAAGAATCTGCAGACTATCAGATTGTCAGGATAATCTGCAAATAAGCAAATTATGAATAATCTGCAAATAAGCAGATTATAAAAAAATCTGCAGCTACCCCAAACAGACCCGAAGAGAAAGAGAGAGTAGAGCCAACTAAGAATTCTTTAGAAAGGGTGGGGTCCATATTTCTTCCTTGAGTCTCCTATTTATATGTGTTTTTTTGTACAATTACAGAAAGGAGAGAATGATTATGGAAACCATCTTTAATACTGCTAATGCATTAAATTAACACAAGATTCGTATTGACATTTAAGTGTAATAAAACGATCATTAGCAGATTGATGTATTTTAGTTTGGTTGACTAGGGCGACTGATTTCTTGACGATTGCTCATATCGAGCAAATTTAGATTTCGATAGCTGAGACTGTAAGCACGATCCGTCAATTGAATCCCGCGACAGTGTAGGCCTATCAACCCAATAGAGCTGTCGGTCGTCAAGCGACTGCTTCAAACATGCTCCTTCGGCTTGTGCTTTGATTGCCCGACCATCGTCCTTAACAGTTCGATAGCTTTGAGATTTGTGATAGCAGTTTTGGTGTATACAATTTTAATGTATATAAATATGAAAACTTAGGCGTTCAACACGTAAATGCATGAGATATTTAAATTGTTTTATTTAAATATTTAAATTGCTTTTTTAATTCAATATGAATTAGTAGAGAAAATTAATTTTTTGCTGGTCAGCATTATGAAGTGTGGGATTTCCATACCAATTACTAAATTATTATTTATTGATATATCTAATATCTAAATATATATTTACTTTCATAATACCTTATTTTAAATCACATTATAATTCATGAATAAGAACATATTCTATTTTTAATTAATTAATACTAGCTGCAGCTTTAACATAATTCATAAATTTGTACATATGTCATAATTGTTCCTTCATATGACACCCTATTAATAAATGGACAAAAATTATTTGGCAGGTTTACATGCATAGCACTCAATTCCTATATATTTACATATCTACCGCCTAAACTTCAATTTTTACATATATCTCATTTTATATAATCTCTGAGCATGATTCTTATATATTTACATATCTAACACCCAAACTTTGACATTTTACAAATATAATACAATATTGTCATAAAACCATGAATAAAAAGATGTATTTAATTTTTAAAATAATGATGAAGATATATTTTTGATGCCATGTTATAGATTTGAGTGACATGCATGTAAATATGAATATTTAGGTGTTAGATATATAAATACATAAGAATTGGGTGGTATATACCTAAATGCCCTTTTTTTCAAGTATATACCGCCCAATTTCTTTGTATTTGCATATCTGACACTTAAACTTTACTTTTTACAATGTGTCACCTAAATTTTTCATATCACATAACAAATATCCATGCATTTATAAGTTAGTGTATATACAAAAAAGAAAAGATGATTATGTGCTATATATCTAAATACATAGGTGTATACCCAATTATATAGCCATATAGCCTAACAAGGCTTTTACGGAGCTTCTTCATAAAAAGCTTTATGAGCCCCATAGATTCATATCCAAAGATCTAGATCTAGTTATTCTAGAATTTAGTCCACTTGTCGAAACAGTCCAACAGGACTAAGCACACCTGCCAAAGTCGCCGAACTTAGCCCACCTACTAATAAAACCACGAGGAAAGACGTTCATTACGATAACATCTGTCAATTCTCCTAAATACAGGATCTTTATCAGGTTGTATGAACTTACAGACAATACGGGACCCTACGTCTTAAAAAGATTTAACAATAGGTGAAGACAAGCATTGCAGATAGATGAATTCAGCAAAAATAAGTACAAAACTTGGAGTTAAATACAAATCTGACCGTTAGAAGAACATTCAGCTTTCCATTGAAGAAGGAATAAAACGGAGAGAAATCCCGCCATCACATATGTCTGCTTGCTCACAGACTAACAAAGGAGAATGCTGATCTCTCCCTTCTCACATGACCTTTTAAGGCCACATGGTTCCGCATTTATTTCTCTCTGGAGATTCATATTTTGTTGTGAAAAAAATTATTAAAAAAAAAGAATCTTGACCAAATTGAGATCCCAACAAATGCAGTTGACTTAAAAAATAGTCAACGTTTTGTGCATCATGATGCATTGAGTCTAGAAAATGACATCCACCCTGCATTTCAAAGTCAATTTAATGCAAATCAACAGTTGAAGACAGAGAACAGAAGAGTTAGAAAGGATTAAAATTAGAGACATGCCACTTAATGGTTATGTATCTACAAATTTAATACCAATTGATATTTATATTTATAACACTTTTGTTTGACCATATGATGCGAGGGCTGCCCTAGCTGAACCATCAGTTGAATCGGCTGGGGAAGTGGACGGTTCTACAAGGGGGCCAGCTGGCCCAAGCGACTGTGTGTGTGTGAGGTGTGTATCACGGTATAAAATCCCTTTAGGTCAAGGGTTCGAATCCCCTTTGGCACAATTGGCCTTAAGGAGGTGGTACACAAATTGTTAGGCACATTAGAGGTGGTTGGAGACTCGTATAATGCCTCTTGGTTGGCATCCACGGTATAAGACCCACTTAGGTCGAGGGTTCAAATCCCCTCTGGCACAGTTGACCTTAAAAAGGCGGTACTCAAATTGTTAGGCACATTAGGGGTGGTTGGAGACTTGTATAATATAGCCTTTAGCCAGTCCTTATATATATATATATGCATGGATGTATGTGTGTGTGTATGTCTGTATGTCTGTATGTCTGTATGTGTCTGTCTGTGTATGTATGTATGTCTGTCTATCTGTATGTATGTTTGTCTGTGTATGTGCGCACACGCGCATACAAATACACACACACACACAGTGTGTGTGTGTATTTTATTTCTATAATGGCTCAGTTTTTGCTTCAGAATTTTATGTCGTCAGCATCTTTTTCCTTCGTAGGGTTGTATACGAAGACAGGTGGTGTTTCAATTATATCATGCTCCAATTTGGTGTTTATCTTTATTAGTCTTCTTCCCCTCCCTCTTCTTGCTTCTTGTCATGACCCTCAACCTCCCAGTTTGCTGTCCCAAACCCTCCAACCTCCCTGTTTGTTGTCGCCAACCCTCCAACCTCCCTATCTGCTGCCTCAAACTCCTACATTCATGCTGCTAACACAACCCCCCTCTAGCCTTTCTACTGTTGTTGCGAATCCCACCCCCTCCAGCCTTATTGTTGTTGCAGCAACTTCCCCACCAGCAAAGCTACAAGTTGTTCTGCCACAGCTCACCATATTCGTCCTCATCCTAAAGTGTTATTTGTGTTTGTGTGGTTTTATTTGTGTTTTCAAGAGTCTTGGTTGTAATCCCACTGCATTTCAGCAATAATACTTCCATTTCGTTCCGATTTGGGTTAACTCCAATATTATCGGCATCAGAGCTAACCTAACCCTAGTCCTATCCTAGGGTTTCCTAGCATCCACCATACCCAAACTATCTCCACTCAATTTTTTCTTTCTTAGTTCCCCCAAACCCTAACAATGCCACCAAGGAGACACATGTTAGAACCTATCTGTCAACTTTAGAAGAGACTTGTTGAGATTGATGACGGGACCTACGGAGAGATTATCCTCGACCGTGACATCATATTTAATATTTACTCTGACAACAACAAATTTTAACATCCCTCCCCGCCTACCAATCAGGTCACATCCCTGTTGGTCTACTTCTTTCATGGTAATTTGGAATTCGTCATTAAGGCAAGTTACCCTCATTGATGGAGTAGAGTTTAGTCCTCCTTGGCAGATAGGTTTAACTAATACTTGGCGGCCAATACTCTGCTACTAGAACTCGACAGCCCGTAACCAACAGCTAATACTCAACTACTCATCAGCTTGGCAAGACAAATCAAGCAAAAAATATTTTAAAAAATCCTAATATAATTTGTATTAGGATGGACTTGAACAATAGAAATGTATCAATATATATATTTATTATACATAAAAACATATTAAAATATTAGAGAAGGCATATCCTCCCACATGCCCCCCACTAAATCTGCCCTTAATTGGCGGGCTACCTTCTGGATATCTAACCAGTAACCACTTATGACTCAGAGGCCCAATAGAGTGCTAAGAGATTGCTTCTGCCTGTATTTGACTTCCATCCTTTGTGCACCCTTTGAAAGAGTTCCCTTAAGAACAAGTTCATCAAAATAATAGATTTTTTACATCTTATATGCATATATATCTCTGGCATTGTCTCTCGCTTTGTTGAGAGAACGAGCAAAAGAGATCAAATTCATGCCACATGAATAAATAAGACTACTCTGAACCTTTGACCAGAGAAAGATATTCTAAGCGAAATGGTCCAACTGAACATTTATTTGAAAAATAATGCAAATTAAAAAAATAATAATAAAGATTTGCATGCATACCATTCATTTCTTATGTATTTACGCATCTAATAGCTAAACTTCAATTTTTGCATATGTACCATCTTCCCTATGCATGAAAAAGGTGTAATTCACTTTTTAAAAATTAAAATAGTGATATTTTTTTGGGTAATATAAAGGTAAAATGTAAAATTCTGGTGTTACATGTGTAAATACATGGGAAATGGGTGGGTATGTATGTAAATGCTCCTAAAAAACGCCATATTTATAATAGATTAATCAGAAATCCATGCAAAAGCAATAAACATTAAAAATCTGCAATACAAAACAGACACTTTCTATTTCTACCATCGAGACATTTTGCACAACAAGGCAACAGTTGATAAAATAATCACCACTTTCAGCCATACAAAAAATTTTACTATTAGACAAATTAATCTTTCACTTACTAAACTTTACATCGATACACCTATTTACATAAAAACAAAGAATATGGAATGAGAATGGATAAGCAAAATCAACATTGATCCAAGAAAGAGGAGGGTCAAGCATTCATTATCATGTGAAGGAGAAATTATTATGTCCTTCCAATTTTTTCTTACAAAGATGCATACTCGCTACGTACTCCGTATTCCATACACGAGTATACAATTGTACACTTACGTTTTTCGCATGTATAAATGTGTATGCATAGTCCTCACCTGATAGTTTCTCCTCGTAGAACCAGTTTACCTTAACTGATTGATCGGCTTTCCAGTTTCTGGAACAAATTAGAAAGAGCATTGTAAAGAACTGCAGCAGCAGGAGGCCTCGGCAATGCGCCGAGAAGAATATCCGATGCATTAATTGTTGAAGATCCATAGAAGCGGCGATTTTCCGATGTTCTTGTGGTTAGTAAGCTGCCTTCAAGCGAACAACCCAAAAATGCACCTGTATGGATGATAAAGGAACCTCACTACAGCTTCTAAACAGTAAGTTCCATTCTAACTCAAAATACTTCTATCAGAAACAATGTAGCAACTGAACGCAGAATGTTATGAACGTAATCTTTGCAAATTATATTTAATAAATACTCTTTACGTAACTTAGCAGCAATGTTAATTTTATCTGCTAACTTACTTTTTAAGCATTATTGTGCAAGTCCAAACTAAATTTATTTTTCAACTCTTCGACTGTTCCTCTAATATTTAGCATTCATAGTTTTATCACGCATACTTAACTTCGTTATTTTTTGTCACGCTAAACTCGAATATCATTCTACTTTGCTCGCTAAGAAGTAGATGTGCTGCGCAAACAAATTGTAATTTTATAAAATATGGGCTCAAAATTTTATTTGGTTTGACTAGTACAGCAGAATAACATATAAAACTGATATATCCTATCATACAAATTGTATGAGTGTTTCTTTAGCTTCTTTATACATCATAAAATCAATGTGAGAGTTGTAAAATTAAATACTCCATAAGTACGTATGTATATATTTAGACGGATGCTTGCAAAACTCAGAAGAATAGAAGTACAAGAATAATTTGTAAGTTGTAGCATGTAGGAAGATCCGCAGCGGTAGAGTAATAATTAGCAACTCAGCATGGCACGAGATACAACAAATAACACAAATCAAAGAAAAAAAAGTGGAAAAAGACTCCATGATTTTTAACTGGAAAACCCTGTAAAGGAAAAAAAAACCACTGAGTCTACCCTAATTGAAATAATTTACTATATAATTGTAAGTAAATAATTTAATATATAATTGTAAGTACATGGTCTCACTCTCCTCTTGAAATTGTGAACAATGTTGATGTACAACGATAGTTCAACAATGATAGTTATAACGGGCCGCAAAGGTCATATTCGAGTGCTATGAGGGTAATAGTTCTTTATGAATGTCGTAGCAGTGGTTGTAGTTTCAGTTAGTCATAGAAGTCGCAGTTGAAAGTTGTGGTAGTAGTTGGTCATGTAGGTCGTAGAAGGTTGCTTCAAGAGCGTAAGTTGGCCACAGAGACTGGAGTTGAGAGCTGCATGAGTCGTGGACTACGTAAGTCGTAGTTAGTCACATAAATCGTAATTGTGAGTTATGATAATGTTTGTGGCCCACAGAGACTGGAGTTTTGCATGAGTTATGAGCCACATAGGCCGTAATTGGCCACATATGTCGTAGTGGTGAAATGCAATAATGTTTATAGGACATAGTGGTCGGAGTTGGGAGTTGTGTGAGCTGAGACCCACGTAGGATGGTAGCCACATAGACCATACCGGTGAGCTATAATAGCATTACTTGGTCGCACAAGTCATAGCAATGAGCTGTGAGGAGAGAACTCCAGTAGTTCGAAGCTCACTGTATATTGAATATCATGGTTGTAAGCAGTTATTGCGAGGAGTTATACCGTACTCGGGGTATGTCGTTACACTATTTTCAAGGTGCAAAGTTACACCATTTTCAGGTTGTCATTACAACGCGTTCAATGTGCGTCATTGTACCGTATTCAGGGTGTGTTGTTACACCGTTTCAGAGTGTTTCGATACACAGTCTTCGGGGTGTGTTGTTACATCATCGGGGCGTGCGTTACACCATTTTTGAAATGTATTGTTGCACCATAGGATTCATCGAAGTCGTTGCACCATAAGATTTGTCGACGTCGTTGCACCATAAGATTTGTCGACGCCGTTGCACCATAGAATTTGTCGACGCCGGCGAGCAAGGGGTGGTTAATGGTGGTCAACAGCGACTTGCAGTGGTCGATGGCGGTAGGCTAACGGCAGTTGATGATGGTTGACAGCTACAGAACCAAGAAATGTTTCTCAAATTTTTTATCCATAATAGCACTAGAATTCAACTCACTCCCGGTCCAGCTCTAGCTCCCCGTCCCCGCTCATGAAGGGGGTGGGACTCTATTCATAGAGTCTAGGAGTGGTATCTCTTAGAAATAAGACAGAAATCCGAACAATTCCATCAAATGGCCCAGAATGATTTATTTGATCGTACGNCTCCCCGTCCCCGCTCATGAAGGGGGTGGGGCTCTATTCATAGAATCTAGGAGTGGTATCTCTTATAAATAAAACAGAAATCCGAACAACTCCATCAAATGGCCCAGAATGATTTATTTGATCAGACGACATTTTTAGAAACATTTAAGTATCTTAATAATGTCACAATTTAGTGATCTTTGGCTCGTTGGATTTGTCTCACCAACACACTCAATTTGATTATAAGCTTGTCGGACTTGAAATCCATTTGACGTTCCAATTAGCCACCCAAAACTTCCAAAAGTAATTTAACGACTTGATCTGAGCTTAATTTGACTCGAATTTTGTCAATTTTGGTTTCATTGGGTTCGTCCCGCTGAGCTGGTCAATTTGACTATAGGTTTGCTTAAATCAAAGTTTTGAATCACTTTTAATTAGAGATTCAATATTTCTTGCTCAATAAATACTATGAGATGAGCTAATTGCCTTGAGATTCCNCTTTGGCTCGTTGGATTTGTCTCACCAACACACTCAATTTGATTATAAGCTTGTCGGACTTGAAATCCATTTAACGTTCCAATTAGCCACCCAAAACTTCCAAAAGTGATTTAACGACTTGATCTGAGCTTAATTTGACTCGGATTTTGTCAATTTTGGTTTCATTGGGTTCGTCTCGCTGAGCTGGTCAATTTGACTATAGGTTTGCTTAAATCAAAGTTTTGAATCACTTTTAATTTGAGATTCAATATTTCTTGCTCAATAAATACTATGAGATGAGCTAATTGCCTTGAGATTCCTGCCAAACGATAAAATTTGTTGATGACATCTGCATTCATGTAAAATGGCATGTAATTACCTTCTTTATTTGGACATATATCACATGTCATACTGGAATTAACAATGAAATAAAAATGTAATGAATGCAACTTTATTTAAATAATTTGTTCATAAAAGAATTGTATTTCATGAAAGTTCTAACATGATACTGCACCCAACCCTAGCCTCTTATCATTATGACGTGAGTTCACCATAAACGGTAGAATGTAAAGGAAAAGGTTTTGGAGGGTGCACTAATGATCTATTATGCAAGAAAAGGTGTATTTTACTTCTAAAAAATTAAAATGGTGGTATTTTTTTATGTAGTATGTAAGATTTGGGTGGAATAAATGTAAAAAAGCAAAGTACATATGAATTGGGTGATTTTGAAGGGCTGTGGATAGCGACAGAGAATAATTCGGACACTTGTTTAGAACCAGCAGGGGAAAAATTGAGGTAGGACAGGGATTCGAGAAGATAGAAAGGACGTGAGAGAACTGGAATAAAATTTTAGTTATTAATAGAAAATTATAGCAGAGATGAACCTTTTTTTCATTCCTAAAAAAATTCCACAAAAACAAAGCACCTTATTTATAAACAGCAAACTAAATAACTCCAAATTAAA
>JXCR01145066.1:48962-59717 GCA_002079205.1 Phalaenopsis hybrid cultivar | reverse complement strand
ATATATATATATATATATATATTATGAGTAATTTTTTTTTAAAATTTAGTTGACTACAAGACTACAAAGATTTATAATCAATTAAAAATTTAATAAAGAAAATTGAATAAAATTTATTGAATTAGATTCAAATGATGTTTTAAATCTTGACCCAATCCTTAACATCTGATGGCTACATGATTAGGGTTTTCAAAATGACTCATTGTTCGTGAANAAATTGTCAAAATGCCTTTTATTTTATTTTTATTTATTCCTAGGATCCTTACAAAACTACAATAATTCATAACTTCATTTCTTCTAAAATGTTAGATAGCATTTAATGTCGATTGCAATCAGTGTTATTAAGGTCCATTTGGGGCAGCTTATAAGTACGGGCGGCGTTACCGTTTGATTCACGCGTTTCGACAGCTTATCTGAAATTGTGTTTGGGTTTTTACACTAAACGCAGAACGCGGGTCAACCCCTGCGGCCGGCCTGCGGGCCGCGTTTTAGGATAAGCAGCTTATCCTGAAACACACAAGTTACCCCAAACGGACCCTCAATCGAAGCTTTTTTACATGAAGCTTTTTTACATGCACTTCCTTTAACTTCTATACATTCATAATTCATATGCTTAACATTTATATTTTGATATTAAATTATAAACAAAATATATGCATGATACTTTATATTTAGGCACATAATAAAAAAATGTAAGCTCTTAAATGATAAAAATGAAAATACATAAAAACTATGTGGAATTAATGTAAATATGCCGTTATATTAACACCTCCTAATAATCATACATAAATGGCATATAATGCCATATGCTAAAATGATGTTGAGTGCATTCTATTAAGATCCCTCACATTAGTGTCATTTATATTAATACCATTTACTCATTTACTTTTATGCATTTTTCAATGATCTTTATTATTATAAAAAAGTAATCATAAATAAAAAATTGCGCTATTCCCCTTACCACGTCATTCCACTCCCTATTAGGGCTGTCAAAACGGCTTGTTGATCATGAACAGCTCGTGTTCGGCTCGTTCGTTAAGTTAACGAGCCGAACATGAACAATACAAATAAATATTTGTTCGTTCGTGTTCAACTCTTTTTAGATCGAAATACTACTAATAAATTATATAGATATTTTTTTATGAGTAATCTTTTTTTAAAATTTAGTTAACTATAAGGCTACAAAGATTTACAATCAATTAAAAAATTAATGAAGAAAATAGAATAAAATTTATCGAATTACATTCAAATGATGTTTTAAATATTGCCCAAATCCTTAACATCTGATGGCTACTTGATTAGGGTTGTCAAAATGACTCTTTGTTCGTGAACGGCTCGTGTTCGGCTGGCTAAGCAAAGGAGCTGAACACGAACACACTTTTTGAGCTCGAAACATAAACGAGCCAAACACAAGTTGAGCCTGGGCTCACTCCTGTTCAGCTCGTTTACACCACTAATCCCTATCCAGCCAAACACGGATAATAAGTAATTAATTATTACCATAAATTACAAATTATCTTGCAAGTCCAATTGTAAACTGTCCTAATCTTATATTTTTAGCCATTTAAAATCTCAACTATAACACAAACTTTTTCACTTCATTTCTTCCATACATTTTCATGTGCATGCAACGACTGAGTTAGTTATTAAGAGTTCTAGTGCTTTCTAAGATTTCTGTTAAAATTAAGAGCAGGGATCATTTGCAAGCAATAAGATAACATATAATGATCGACATTATATTAAATCAAACATCAGTTCTAACATATGATCGATGCATCATCATTTGACACCAATCTCGATGTATTTTTTTGGTAAGAACCATTTGAGATTCAAATTAAATAAAGCCGATTTGAATAAGTGTATCGCCATAATCACATTTAGAGGGTCATTAATTGGATGGTTAAATTAACGACAAATATGACCCCTATAGACAAATCAAGCATCTCGACGAGAGGAATCCAACGCGCCTGAGCTCGCTTAATTTTGAAGTAATTAAGACCCTCAAATCATTAAAAAATCCCGTTTAAGAAAATCGATATGGATCGTCTGATCAGGTAACCAAATGACCATAATGCCCCTTTCCAATGGTTATAAAAAAACCTTCTCTTTTTTTACTTGGAAAGGGGAGTTAAATGGCAATGTTGCTCTGGACTAAAGTCTCAGTGATAACTTTCGACCTTCACAGCCACCGAACGTTGTTGACCACCGCTAGTCGAATGTCGTCGACCACTTCCAGCTGCCCTTGCTCGTCACCGCCGAGGAATTTTATGGTGTAATGACTCATCTTAAATACGATATAATGGTGTATCTTGAATACGAAATAACAAATAACGTCGTATTGAAAATCCGACGACAACAACTTACAACTATCATGTTCAGAATACGTCGACTCTCTCTGAACTCTTAAGTTTTCTCTATGTTGTACACGGAGAAGCATTGTATTTGGTGTAAAATTATAAACTTGCTCTCACAGTTGTGGGAAAATGGAAATCATTATATTTTACACACTTATAGCAAATTACTTTGTCTAGGTTAGAACCTGTAGTTTCTTCCCTTTCCTTTTCACGTAAAAATATTCGATCTCCTCCTGCTACTTTTCTTTTATATATGTATGTGTTGGATTTTCATGTAATGCTAGGATGTTAAATTATCATTCTACCACAACGAATCTTTTAGCACACAACAATTTGGCACTGTCTATAGGAAACGAAATCTAGTTGATAGAAGTTTACACTTCATCGATGACTAACAAGTGCACTACACGGTTCTTGCTCTAACACCCATCACTTCAAAGTGTAATCTCGAAGTACGAGAAGTCATGTCTCTAATTCGTTTCCAAATGAAACACATCATCAAGCTGGTGAAAGAACCTCTCTCACACCATTTGAAGATCGTGTACTAAGAATGGAGGAGTCTCATAATAAGACAACCGACTTTTACGTGAGGCTCAACAGCCAACGATTATGCATAATAGAAAGGCACAACTATCTCGAAAACAATCTGACCCTAGATGTACACTTGGCACCCCCTCCACGCACTAAAATTTCCATCCAGAAAGTTGAACACTACTAGCTCAACACATCCACAACACGTAGTCAAGCGAAGTAGAAAGCTTCCAACACATTTAGAGAATGCAGTTCGACCTCACGTAATTCGTGATGAATTACGATTTCTAGTATGTGAAGAGTTTCATATGAAAGATATAAGTCATTTCTCAGCTTGGCATGGTTCTTGGGAGTTTTCTCTGTTTGTTGAGATTATCCCTCTACACCCTATTCCAATAAGGTTTAAGCTTCCAAGTATTGATGCTTATGACGAGATGTCTGACCCATATCAACACGTAGATCACTTTAAAAAAAATCATTCAATACAAAGAGTCTCTGATGTGCACTTATGTCAAGTTTTTTCCTACGATTCTTAAAGGCCAAACAAGCACATGATTTTATTCCCTCAAGGGGAAGTATTCACACATTCGATGAGCTCACTAAAGTGTTTGTGGAGCAATTCATCGTGATAAAAAGAATTATCAGGGACTCCTCTCTCCTTTATGAGATTCATCAAAATGAGAGTCACTGAAGGATTATTTCTTGAGATTTTCGATTGAAGCTCGTCAAACCACAAGAGTAAATCTAGAACTATTGAGAGGTATTTTCTTACGGTGACTAGATCATGGTCTTTTCTACTCATCTTTGATGCAAGAGACGATCAGCTCATTTGATGACCCCATCCATCGCGTTGAGGCACAAATTGATGTTGACAGTGTAGAACCCCACAAATACTGCTCAAGCACCTCGATGAAAGAAGTATGCGCTACCGGCAAACTCTAGTTTGCCCACTTGACCACAAAGACGAGAATCTCGGTCAGAGAAGGCACATATGATGCTTAAAACATCACATGTTTAACATTCTTATGATGATTCAGGAAAAAAAAAACCTCAAGTCACCACCTTTGATGAGGCCAAATATGGAGAATCAGAAACAATATCGTCACTTCCATCGAAGTCATGGCCATAATATACCAAATCATGTTTTCAACTTGAGGAACTCAAAAAGTGAGTGAGGCCAATTCATTCAAAGCAAGATCCTCCACTCCAATAATGTACCTACTGGGCAGCAAGCTCATAAGCAACAACGAGAGAATCGTTAGACTGTTGGTGAAATTGCAACGATAGCAGGAGGACCATTGTTAGACAAGCAAGTTCTTATCACTACTAATGAAGAACATTCACCAAAGAAACTTCACGTTAATTGCTCCATCACTTTTCATGAATCTAATCTTCGGTGGATTCAAAGCCCTCAACAAGATCATTTTGTTATAAGAAATGAAATAGTCGATCATTGCTATAATGAAAAAAGAGAACCATGGTCAACGAAGAGAAATCGACCAATGTGTTATTTTACTCAACTTTCCTTCATTTGGGGTTGACTAAAGAAAAACTACAACCTGTTGCTAGACCTCTCTATAGTTTTGATAATTAATCAGTGAATTTCAAGGGGACAATCACTTTCCATGTTGCATTGGGAGTCTTCCCTTGACAAATGACTCACATGATCCAATTCATAATTGTTAAGTTGAAATTAGCATATAATGTCATCTCAAATGATCTCTCCAATCAATATTTGGGGTTTTGATTTCTGATCACACCTTAAACTGAACTTTCCAGCGTCGTTTGAAGTTGTCATTATCTTGGGGGATATGAAAATAGCATAATCATGCTACCTCAGATAAGCCCAACATTGCCCATTGAAGAGTCCCAATATTGAAAGTTTTGACTTTCGAGACAAAGATATATCCCAATGGGCTTCACCCGTTGAAGATTTGATGTGTGTCTCCTTATCAGAGGAACAAACCTCACGGATTGTGCAGGTTGGACTTTACCGTCCAATGAACAAAATTCAGAATATGTAGACATTCTCTGCAAAAATCAAGCTGTGTTCGCCTAGTCTGACAGATATGCATGGGTTGATCCTAATGGAATGGTGCACTCCGTAAAAATCGAGCCCACATATGTTGATCATTCAAAAAATGGGGAAATCTTGCCGTAGAATGCCAACAAGCAATTGAATAAGAGATCGACAAGCTTTTCCAAGCAAATTTCATCCAGGAGGCGCATCATCCTGTTTGGCTCACAAACTTAAAGGTGAAGAAGGCTTATGAAGCATAAAGGAGGTGTCTCGACTAGAGGTGTAACGAGTCAAGTCGAGCTTGAGCCACTCTCAGCTCGAGCTTGAACTTGATTAATTTAATTGAGTTCGAGCTCGAGTTTGAGCTTAAGTCTACAAGTTTGAGTCGGCTCATGAGTCAATTTGTTAATTATAAAAGAGAGAATAATATTAATTTAAGGTTATGTTATAATAAAATGACATAACAATTAAAAAAGAAATAATAAGAAATTGGTTAATATAAAATACAAAATATTATTTTCAAAACTTTTTATTACATTAATAATAAAATCTTAAAATTTAATATATTTTGAGTATACTTTATATCAATATTTTTAAAAGAGTAGCTCACAAGCTAACAAGTCGAGTTGGGGTTAACTTGAGCTTGATTTTTAAGCTTATCAAGCTTAGTTCACAAGTCACTTGTTGAGACGAACTCGAGCCGGCTCAAGAGTTTGCTTGACTCACTTACACTCTTAGTGTCGACTACACTAATCTTAACAGAGCCTATACAAAAGACAATTTTCCTACTCCGCAAAAAAAAATGAATTAGTTGACGCTACTTCTGGACATCAAACGCTTTGCTTCATGGATGTTAACTCTGGTTACAACCCAATACAGATAAATCCCATGAATGAGGAAGCTACTTCCTTCCAGACAAATAAAGGTTTTTACTACTACAGAGTGAAGCCCTTCAGACTAAAAAAACATCGGTGTAACTTACCAACACCTCATGAACAAGATTTTCCAAGACCTTATCGGACACGCCATGGTAGTATATATCGATAGCATGTTGGTCAAGAGTTTGGAAATCTCTCAACATATTTATGACTAAGAAAAATATCTTCATAGTTTTCAATAGTATAACAAACGCCTTAACTCAGTCAAATGTGCCTTCGGAGTCACGTAAGACAAATTTCTTGGATTCATGTCACTCACTATAGAATCAAGGTGAATCATGAGAAAGCTACAGCATTCAAGGATATAATGCCTCCAAAGACATAAAAGATGTACAAAGGTTAAAATAAAGGATAGATGCACTATCTCATTTTCTAACACATCAGTAGATAGGTATCTCACATTCTTCAATGGATCGACGAACATCAAGTTGTTTTTTATAGCTCAAAACATACGTAGTTTCACCACATTTGTTGTCAAAACTGGTCCAAGGAGAGACGTATCTTTATCTTACAACGTCTCCGTATATAATAAGCTCAATCCTGATTAGGGGAAGCAGAAGGTTCAATGGTCAGTTTACTACGTTAGCAAAATCTTTTAGACACAAAAAGTTGTTAATGTTGACTGATAAGATAGCTCAAACACTAATATTCTCGGTGCTAAAATTACGTCCATATTTTTAAGCTAATATTATTGGTGTCTACACAAAACTCCCTATGAAGGATATCTTACAAAGTTGAAAGCATCGGGAAAGCCAATGAAGTTGTCCATAAAATTATGGTACTTTGAAATCCACTTCTTGTCAAGGCCCGATATTAAATCATAAGTGCTCGTTGACTTTATAGTAGAATGAACATTCATAACCCATTGAGCTAGTCATTCCCCTCTGTCTTCCTTATGTATTTTGCACGTTGATGGAGCTTCAGGGAATTTTGGAACTGAAGCCGGAATTTAACTTATCTTTCATAAGCAAGACTATAGATTATAGACTTGAAATTTTTGGCAACAAATAAAGTCACCGAGTATAAAGCCCTTATCACCGGATTAAGACTCTTCATTGATTAAGAGGTTCAGACTTAATCATTTATATTGATTTTCAACTTATAGTCTCTCAGGTGGAGAGGGACATCAATGTTCTTAATCCACAGAATAATATCTCGCCCTGGTGAAATCACTCATTATTCATTTTCGAACACATCTGATAAGTCACATACTCCAGTAACAAAATTCTTGAGCTGATGCATTTTCTAAGCTGGCCATTTTAACAATTGAAGATTCTCACACAAGTTGATGAATTGAAAATATATATTTTTCTAGTATTCCTAGCCCTTAGAAGGTACAATCAATCGAAAAAACAAATTGTAGATGGATCTTAATGTCTCCTTCCATCAAAATGAGGCACTTCTCGAAGACACAAATGAGGTCTTCTGAGTCGGAAGGAAAGCAGCAAATTTCACCATCATAAATGGTAAACTTTACAAGAGGATTTTCATAGATCATACTTTAAATGCCTCTATCCAATGATGTTGACTATGTCTTGCAAGAAGTTCATGCCGGGATATGTGGTGAATACTTAGGACGAAGATCCCCCGCTCTCAAGATAATGAGACAATGGTATTACTGGCCATACACAAAGCAAAATGCACTAAATTTCACAAGAAATGCAAAAGTTACCCATCTCATTCTAGTCTCACAAAGACATGTCGCTGACAGAAATTACGTTCTCCAGAGCCCCTAATCGTTGCCCAATAAGGATAAATATCATGGGACCTTTTTTTATGGCTGCAGGGCAACAAAAGTTTGTGATTTTTCTCATTGTTAACTTCAATAAATGGGTGGAGGTAGAACCCCTAGCCAAAGCTACATAGCAAATACCAAACAAATTGTAGAAAGAACATAAATTATCACTTTGGAATCATTATTGAAAAAAAAAATCAGTTCATTAGAAAAGTCTTTACATCTTTCTATAAGGATCTCCACATCCAACTCCTACATACGACTGTAACTCGTCCTCAGAAGAATGGTCAAACAGAGGTCACCAACCATACTTAAGGAGCTGAAAGCTCGCCTCGAAAATGGGTCGCAGAACCCCCTAATGTTCCTTGGGCTTCTGACACCTCTTCTCGTACTCCGAGGAAACAACATACAATCTTTGTTTCAACACGAACACAATCATTCCAGTTGATATTAAAATCTCAAGCTTATGGGTTCAAGATTTCAAGCATAATGTGAATGACGAAAAACTCTAGCAGAATTTGACACTTCTCCAAGAAATTCGTGAATTGGCCCTTCTCAAAACTGCTTCTTATACCAGAGGGTAGCTCGTTATTTCAATAGAAGAGTAAAACCTTGACTAATCTCCATTGGGACTTGGTCGATGAAGTCTTGATGCCACCGAAAAAGGCCCTCAACGCAACAAACTTTCACCCATTTGGGAGGGTTCGGACGTGGTCACAACCATGATCAAGCCCGAAATGTTCAAGCTGAAGAATATTGATGGGAAGATATTTCACGGAACCATGAACACAGAGAATCTTAGTAGATATTATCATTGTCAGCACAGTTGTGCTACTCTAACTTCCATTTTATCTTATTGATGTTCAATCACCACTTTGTATCTGTGTTTGTTTTAATTTCCTTTCAAATTTTGATGTACTTCATATTGTTTAACTAATGAAGTTGTGTTTGCTCATGTGCATACAAAGTTTTGAATATAGTTCAGTGCATTCTCGAGAAAATTATGGGTTGCAACCATATTCAAGAATATTGTTTGACAACATTTTATCATTGTCAAACATTATTCTTGATAAAAAATTGTCAAGCATCATTCTTAAATATGATTGCAACCATATTTTTAATAAAATAATATGGTTCACCTCGACCTACGTCCTAGACTCGATAAACACATACCATTTTTTGGCACCAAATTCTGGATGTAATCGGTAATAGGGAGACTCAATTTGACCTATTTCATTAAAAGTTATGGTCGACAAATAGACACTTCAACTAAAAAGCATGAGATATGTCAAAAAATTTTGGTGAATTTCCTACGGGCCTCTTCCATTATAGGTTATGATCGTCAAGTGTGTGCTTCAATTAACAGTCTAAGATAGGTCATGCATCCTTGGTAAGAGAGTTTTTTACCATATTCGGTAACACAACCTAGGATAGGTCAACATTATTCGAGTAACTCCAAAATTTTTTTGATAACTCTCAGTTCACTTTGCAATATCCCAAATCCAACTTCGCGTTGCGACATAAAGAATGAAATGACATTCAACAAATATGGTATGAATTCAAAGACATGCAATATCATAAGGTGTAAAGAGCTACATCAATCAGACGAAGTGTTGTATAAACAAACACACTGACATAATGTGTAAAACCTAAATCAAGTAAAGGAAAAGCTACAAATACTGACACAATAAAGTGTGATGGAAAAGCTATAAATATTGACACATTGTCACAAATTGCGAAGGAAATTCTACAATTACAAAAATACATAAACAAAGTACTAATCCACTACGATATGCTCCTCATCCAGGACACACTTCTACAAGTTACTCTCTGGTTCTTTGCCTTCTAAGCAAGAGGGGATATTTTTAGAGATTTGCTGGGAGTAAATTCCCTCAATATTAACTCCAGTCTGACTATGACCACCTGAGTCCCTTTCAAGAAGCCTACTATGAATCCCTCCTCAATGCATTCCCTCTGCAGCTCCTTCACTTACAACATCATATATGTGGTAACAAGCATTTTGAGCATAATCTCAAATGATCCTTCTGAATTGAATTGAGCTTTTAAGATCTTCCACAACCCTCAACCTAAATCCAGTGACAGTCTCATCGTCTAAATTCAACCTTTTGTTTTCCTCCTCAAGAGCACACAGCTTCACCCTCAAAAACTTCAAGCTCTTGGTACTCTACTAAAGTTAGCCCATAGCTCCATCAGATCCTCTCGATTACTCCAGATTCTAACGTTGTAACAAAAGAAAAGTCACCATGGTAGACATCTCGATTTTGCACTCCAACAGTTGATTCTAGAAGAATGTGATTGTTCATCTTTGAAATCATATCTCCACTTATACTCTATCATGACCCGACCCAAGACTTAGAATTAATCAAGGTGGGTACATACGATTAGACTGTGAAAATTAAAATTTTATATATTCATTTTCAATAACTAATATTTAATTAATAAAAGAGTCGCTAAAGAAAGTAAAATAAAGCAATACAATTAAATTTACCTCATTAATGATTGTTCGCGTCTTCTATAAATATTTTTTCTTTTGACGCTCATCTTATAAATCACTTAATTAGACCTGAAATGTTAGTTTAAAATAACGGTGAGCTAATTATAGCTAATGAATACTCACACTCTTATTATAGTGTCAAAATGAAAGAGAAAACAATATGCTACAAGTTAAGCCCTCAATAAATCATTTGCTAATTTATGAATATGATCACTTACAAAGTTTAATAATATTTAAGACATTTTACTAANAAGCCCGAAATGTTCAAGCTGAAGAATATTGATGGGAAGATATTTCACGGAACCATGAACACAGAGAATCTTCGTAGATATTATCATTGCCAGCACAGTTGTGCTACTCTAACTTCCATTTTATCTTTATTGATGTTCAATCACCACTCTGTATCTGTGTTTGTTTTAATTTCCTTTCAAATTTTGATGTACTTCATATTGTTTAACTAATGAAGTTGTGTTTGCTCATGTGCATACAAAGTTTTGAATATAGTTCAGTGCATTCTCGAGAAAATTATGGGTTGCAACCATATTCAAGAATATTGTTTGACAACATTTTATCATTGTCAAACATTATTCTTGATAAAAAATTGTCAAGCATCATTCTTAAATATAATTGCAACCATATTTTTAATAAAATAATATGGTTCA
>JXCR01145066.1:3129-42650 GCA_002079205.1 Phalaenopsis hybrid cultivar | reverse complement strand
ATATATATATATATATATATCTTGTATGTTTTCTAACCCAAGAGAAATCTTGCATGAATAAGTTCAAGGAACTTGGAGGACGTACGAGAAAGGAAAGAGATTAACATTATAAAAGAGTGTTTGTGGAGGTCAACTTCAACTATCCCCACTTCATCTACATAAGTGTTAACGTTCCTTCCTTTACTTAAGTAATGCATTTTCGTTTATTTCTACAGCGCATTATAGCGTCATATTTGACTTACATAACTATCAATCTCATTGTATTCTTGTTCAATTAAAATTTCTAAATAACGAAAGGCTTAGGTAAACTCTGAGTAATTCCATTGTAATATTTCTAAATAACACTATTGTCATTAAACTTTCATCCAACTCAAATTTTTACACGAAACNGTCAACTTCAACTATCCCCACTTCATCTACATAAGTGTTAACGTTCCTTCCTTTACTTAAGTAATGCATTTTAGTTTATTTCTACAACGCATTATAGCGTCATATTTGACTTACATAACTATCAATCTTATTGTATCCTTTACTTGTTCAATGACTAAAATTTCTAAATAACGAAAGGCTTAGGTAAACTCTGAGTAATTCCATTGTAATATTTCGAAATAACACTATTGTCATTAAACTTTCATTCAACTAAAATTTTTACAGGAAATTCTTAGATTGAATCTGAGTTGAGATGACTCAATTTGAAATCAAATAGACTTCAAGACAAGTTGAACTAAATAATTTTGAGTTCTATCGGAGGTAGATTGCTTAAACTCAACTCAATATTAATCAAAAGGTAGAGAGATTGTTTATTGTATTTTCAAATTCCAAAGAATGATGTTTTGACTTGAACCATCTATTTCCAAGCCTACTAATCATTTATTACGAATATTTAGCCTCCAATCCAGTCTTCAAAAGTCTGCATAGCCTTTTTAACTAGAAACATGAGCACTCCAATACAGCAATTTGCAGATAATATCAAAGTCATTAAAAAAAACAAATGTTAATTTTATGCACTCACATTCCGCTCGTTACCAATTTCCCCAAATTATATTTTCATTTAAAACAATCTGTTTAGCTCCACAATTTTTTTAGCTAATTTACATATTTTATGTAAATGCTACCGTATTTTAGTTATTCTAAATACTTACATTTGCAAGTAATCACAATTCCTATGCCAAGTATAATACTTCTAAGATTTATCTCATTCTCTTAATGCAGTATTATTCATATAATCTAAACTGTAAAGCATTCCTCGAGTTTTTAAATCTGTTAGTGATTAGTGATGTGTCGCTTATCTGAGATTGTTCGGTGAATTCCCTATTCTGCAACTCTTTCTTCTATAACTGTTAGATTTGGTGGAAATAATTCTGTTTTGGGCTTTGCAGCCTTCATCTGAACACCTATTTGAAGGACTAGCGACCTTACTTCACCATTGTTGTGGTTTAAAGATAGCAAAATATTGTCATTTGCAGCTTTCTAGTCTTTAGCAGCCAAGTAAATATTCCTCTTATTTAGATTTTAGGCAACCATAATTTTGACGGGTAATTTAAAAGGAATTTTGTAACTTTAAATTGGAATCTTAGAATTGCTCAAAACCTAAAGAATTCTTCTAAATAAAGTTCAAGCTTGATGTGTTATTTCTTCTTATTAAGGGAGTAAAATCATTGATCAGGTGAGAGACTTGAACGAGCACGGGGCTTTATTTTATTATTTTAATGATGATGCCTTCTCTCCAACATTTTAGTCATTGTTCTCAATTGCATTAATGGGTTGATTGTACAATTAATTTTACTCAAATTCATAAATTTAGTGTTCAATAAGTTCGTGGTTTTCAACCCTCATTTGGCTTCCTTGGTTCTGCACATCTATTCATTAGTTCTACTGAGTGGTCATTGCTCTTTCAATTGAATTGATTTCTTCTAAATTTTAATTTTCCTGGAACATAAAAAAGTAGCTGTTAAAAATTAAATATTATTTACATAAAAAATTTTATGTACATGTTGCATGACTTTCTGCATTAGATCCACATTCAAAATAAACCCTGAGACACATAACATGTCATATAAAAGCCCTAAAATTTGATCAAGAAAATTTAAAAGATATAAATTTTATTTTGTATATATTTAGAATATGTAAACTTTAAATCAAAGAAATTTCAAACCACAAAACAACTTACTTGGATTACAAATAAGGAAAGGATAGTCCAAAAAGGAAAATAAACTCTTCAAACAGTGTTACACTATGACAACTTCGAGCAAGTTTGTTTGGAGATATAATAATTCAATGTTCACCCCCAATTAGCACACATCACTTGAAAAACTGTCAAACCAAGCTAAAAGTCAAATAATCAGTTTGCATATCAAATTGGTGTACAATATTGCTAAATGTCTATAATGAAGTAAAAGATAGTTGACTATAGAATTTTAAGCAAGGCATCTTAGGGTCCAGGATTTCCTAATGAGAATCTAGAATGAAACACAAACTCAAGCACATAATTAAAGTAGCACTTCACAAACTCAGAGTTTCTACAACTGGCACCCCATTGGATGTAAACCAAAATATGAAGGAAAAAACCTAATAAGTGACACTTTAACCATCATTTAACAACAAAGTTCTATAGAAATTAAGAATCATAAAAAATCACAAGCTTGATTAGAAACACATACAACAATAAAAAATAAATCAAACTATTGAATTTCAAATAATCAAGTACACATGCATACTAAACACTAATTTTAGAAAATAACAAAGAAAAAGTCAGTCATCAAATAAAAATTCAAGCCTCAAACCTATGTAAACAGATGGCCTCTCCTGAAATTTGTAGTTCCCAATTGCACCATAATAGAAAAAATTAAATCTAGCATACATTCAATCAAATAGGGGAACCCTATAGCTCAAAAGTGAAATATCAATGGAAGTATTCTTGCATACCTTAAATATACCTCTATCTAAAATCACGTAGTTCCTCCTAGGCTCAACTGGTTCACAGCTTAAATCCTGTGGATAACTCTCACGGAAGCTACAACACAGAATAATCTGAAGAAACACTCACACAAAAAGCCATGAATAGGGACATTGCGTTGCAATGAATGGCTTGGATAATGCCATAATGGCCTGAGTCATGATCCCAAAAGTCCCAATATAGAAGAAATCACAGCCCAACAACCAAAACTGACTGATGTTTTAAGGCCCAAGACCGACATAGAACCAGCGCAGGTATTAGAAAAGTTCACTCATAGATAAGCTTCTGCCAAATAAACAAATAAATAGGGAAAAAAATCCTGAACTAGAACAACTAATGTAAAATCAAAGTGTACTTCATTAATTTTCCATCTCAATGCTCACATCCTACGTTTCTAACAACCATAAATTTTAATTTTCGCAATATTTGCATCACAGCAAAATTAGAATATAATAGATTAGTAAGCAAAAACAGAAAAAAAAAAGCTAAATGACAAAATGGACGCACCATAATGCAACCTACAGAGAACCCAAAAGGTGAGGCCTCCTCCGACAGAGAATACCCCTGCCGTGTGTCTCATGAGTCGGGTGCAGGGTTTTGCATCTGACCTCATCAATTCTCCATCAGACCATCCAAGCATCTGCCTCAAAGCCATTGTAATTCAAGCTATCACGAAATGAATGCTAATTAAAGGTCTTCGATATCCACTCAACCTGCAAATATTGTTGGAGAATACTGTATTAGAAAGTCTAAAAATCCTAGCACAAAGAAAAAAAAATTAAACGTCATATATCATGATTATTTACTTTCTAATTAAACCATTAGAAGAATGAGATTTAGAGTAACAATTTAACATAAGAAGATATTATTTTGAATAATAACCTTACATCAAAATAAGTATTTTTTTTTTTTAATAAAGCATTGCTCATATGTCATTAGGTAAGATGCATTTTTAATATATGCATAAAGAGCATATAATCGCAAGCATGAGAGTCTATGTATGTTTGAGTAGAATTACAATAACCCTTATTAATCTATAAAAGAGCATATCCAGTACATAAAGTTCCCACTAATGCAAAATTTGAGAAGAGATTGATGTGCACTGCCCTACCCTTTTGAATAATAACATTGCATCTTTTTTTATTAAATAAAGCATTGTTCATGTGTCATTAGGTAACATGCATTTTTACTATATGCATAAAGAGTGTATAATTGTAAGCATGAGTCTATGTATGTTTGGGTAGAATTACAATAACTAAATCTATAAAAGAGCATATCCAGTACATAAACCTCCCACTAATGCAAGATTTGAGAAGAGATTAATGTGCACTGACCTACTCTTGCATTTACAAAGAGGTTATATCCATGAAAACTTAATTAAAAATATGTAAACTATTATCATAAGAAACTGTCAAGGACGGTTCTCTATTTTTAGTAAATGGATTTGGTTAGGACCTAAAATACTATCAAGGAAAGTTCTCTATTATTGTTCTCTACACCAGCAACCGACAATTTCAACCTCTAACTGCCCTTGATAATAATTATCGGCCACCCAAAACTTGTCGACCTGTTCAAAAGGTGCGCCTCACCCTACCTCATCATCCCCTCAACTTTGAACTTGTTGCAACAGCGTCATCCAACGAGCACTTCAGTAACATTGTACCCAACTCTGGTTTACTCCCAATGACCCTGTCGACTATCCCTACTTCACCTTACACATCATTTACCATAGCTTCCGACATTGGAAATAACCTCAACCTATCACTCATCTCATTCCTCAAGCTAGCTAACCAACTCTGGCACACTCGACACCAACTTAGCCTTATTGACAACAATTGCTAGCAACCGACTCCAGTGAACATTGAACATCTCTCTATCCCTATAAGCATATATTTTGTATGTGTGGTGGTGGGGCGTGGGTTAGAGAAAAGAAAAATGAAAAAATGAGAAGAATAAAGAAAAAAGAGGAAAACTAATAATAATAATATCAACAACAACAACAATACTAAAAGATGAGTGACAGAAGTAGTGTGAATTTTGTCATCGTTGTAATCCCGGTTTCTTGCAATAGCATCTCAAATTTATCTACAACAGCATCTCAAACTCATCTGCAACAATAATTGGCTCACTTTGGTATTGTCTAAAATAACAATGTATGTGAATATATAATATTATGTTTTTCATGTTAGTACCTGAAGCCCTATGGATGCCTTTTTAAGCACAGCAGTCTTAAAGATCTTTATTTGTGGCGTTGCATGGCATCAATCATACACGCTTCTTTATGGGTAAACCTAGTGTTTCCCCCAATAGTCTCGATGCGGAGAATCCATTGGAATGTTGTAAACGACTTATCATAATAAACAATGGAATAAAATGAAAATACAAATACTCGCTAACAACAAATGAAGTTGGAAAGTGTGTCGAAATGAATGAACTAAATTCAACATAAGTTGGACAGGATTAAATCTATTTAAGTTGCGGATTTGAGCAGGATTTTGACAGGATTTAAGCAGTGTTTAACCTAAATCCTGCCAAAAGGCAAAAATTACAACTTTAACGAAAGGTGGATTTACGGGATTTAGAGAAGCTGAAGCGCGCCAAGGTGGCGGGAGGAAGGAAGAGAAGACAAGATTTAGTCGGTAGGAACGGAGTGAAAAGGTGAGATATACCGGAGTTTCGGAGGTTTTGTACGCCGCGATCCCGTCGTCGCCTTCCCAGTTAGCTGCAGCGACTGTGCCGCGAGGGTTTCAGGCAAGAGGCGCGAGGGGACCGAACACGAACGAACAGAGCTAGTGGTAAGGTAGGTTTGTTTGAAATTTAGTTTGTTTGAAATAAGTTCGTGTTTGAAATTGTTCGTGAAGTTACTGTTCGTATTCGTTCTTAACGAATAAGCCGAACACAAGTCGAACACGAGTTGTTCGCGAACAACAAACCAGTTTGACATCCCTAATATTAATATATATAAATTAATTATTCAACTTATATTATATAAATATATAATATATATATCAGTATATTACTAATATAGTATATTAATATATTATTATTAATATTATTTTATAGATGATAATTTATAAAATTTAATTTTTTGAATATCATAAATTTTTTATATATAATTATTTTAAATTATTTTATATTTCGAACAATAACGATTCGAACACGAACGAACGCATTACTGTTCGTATTTGGTTCATTTAACTAACCGAACGAAAAAATTTTGTTCATGTTCGTCTCGTCTACTTATCGAACAAATCGAACACAAACTCATTGATGACGAACTGAACACGAACTGTTCGCGAACAACGAGCTTTTTTGACAGCCCTAATGATGGACAAATCGATATGAATTAAATTTAAATAGAATCTAACTTATTTGTTAATATTTGTGAACAAATTCATTTATGTAAGAAATAGTTTATTATATAATATAATATTTTAATAAAATTTAATAAATGAGTATTTATTTAATAATATATTTAATAGTAATATATTATAATTTAGTAGTAATATGCACATAAATTTAATAGATTTTTTATATTTTTTTTATTTCAATAAGTTTGTTTGTTAATACCAATTTATGATATTTGATTGAAAAAAATATTTATAATTTATATATTATTTTATTTATTTAATATAAAATAGTTAGATGCTAATTTAAAATGTATTGAATTGCTTATTAATTTAGATTCTTAAAATCATTTATTAATCTATAGATGAGCTATCTGTTGAGTTTTGGAGCCTGGTCCGACCACTCCTGCTCCCTTGATCGTGAAATGTCGTTCCAGCTTCTGCTTTTCTTGTTCGCGAACTGCTACCGCCAACTCCCGCTGACGTTTGCAAATCGTCGCGCCTCCCTTCCTATTCGCGATAAAAGGCATCGCACGGCTCTTTCAGTTTCTAAGCACGGCCTTTTTTGTGTTCTTCTTCGGGTTTTCTCGGGATAGAGGAAGAGAAGTGTAAGCAGTAGTTCGTTACAGCAGAAGGAAGAAGAAAGAAGAAGAAGAATATTGTTCTCCCTTGACTTCTTCTTAGTAGCTTGTGGTAGAAGAGAAATTGAGTTTATTTCTCTTGTAAGTTTAATTTTTTCGGTGTATCTCGGTGTAGAGAGAGAAGAAGAGAGAGCAAGGAAGTGAGAGTTCCCTCTCGTAAGTCGAAACGATCGACTAGTGTATATTCCTCAAGTAGTAAAATTTTCTGCAACTTTGTAAACATAGGCAATTTGTCCAACCACGTAAATATGTGTTCTGCTGTGTTACTGTTTTCTGGTGTGAATTTTCTCATTATATTTTTTTGTTTCGTTAAAGATCATTCTTCTGTTTTATTTATATATAACACATAATCTGGTATAAGAGCTCGTGGTTTCAGATATGAGGAAGACGAGTTTTTAGGAATCGAGAAATTTGATGACATAGATTTTGTTTATTGGAAGATACAGACTGAGGACTACCTCTATGGAAAGAAATTCATCTTCCGTTATTGGGGAAAAGATCTGAAAGGATGGATCAAACTGAATGAAATTTGTTGGATCGACAGGTTATAGGGGTTATTTGATTGACTCTATCGAGGTCTGTTGTACACAAGGTCGTCAAGGACAGAACGACTGCAGATTTCATGGCAGTCTTATCAGGTATATATGAAAAGCCATTGGTAAAAAATAAGGTGTTTTTTATTAAAAAGTTATTCAATTTGAAGATGGTGGAAGGTGTTTTTGTTGCTCAACACTTGAATGATTTCAATATTGTCACAAATCAGTTAACGTATGTTGAAATTGATTTTAATGATGAGATACATGCGCTAATATTGTTGGCATCGTTGCCAAATAGTTGAGAAGCCAAGAGAATGGCAGTTACCAATTATGCAGATAAATCTAAACTGAAATATGATGATATTAGTGATTTGATTTTAGTTGAGTGATTTGACTTTTTTGTTGCGATAGATTGTGTAAAATTTAATTAGATATAATCAATTAATATTCGGATTCTACGCAATTATACGTATCATTATCAAGTAATAATGAACTTTCTATTTAAGCCCCAAATATCGATCCTACGGAGAATGTTTAAATTGGAAATGACAAATTTGCTAAGAAATTCACATAAAGTCAATTGAAATCACTGTCACTAATTTTAATTGTTGAGATGTAATCAAAATTAAATTTCTAAATTATTATCAAATCAAATATGCAAAATTTAAAACAACAAATACTAATCTATTAACTATGTATATGTAACGGAGATTCTTATGTGAAAAAGCATCATTCCCACTACAATGAGGCTATGATAAAATGAAATGAGATAAATATTCATAATATGTATTGTGTCAAATAGTAGCAATTTTAATTCTCTACCCTGATACAGTGCATATAAAATCATTGGCTAATCTCAGTGTTTAGTCCCTAAATTTGTGGCTAAGCTACGAGGATATCGACTCCCACTCCAGAGCTCCCACTTCTCTTCACCTGAAGGCTAGTTATCGCTTCAGTTTTTAAATACTAAGACTGAATTGAAGATTTTAATCTGTCACCCTAAAGGTTCTCCAATTTTACACCCAACAAAAAATATTTTCCTATTTATTTGCACTTAATTCCATAAACGATGTTCTCCTTTATGGAATCAAATGTGATTCTTACTCTGTTGTAGAACTCATACTCCATTTCCCGGATCATATGTTTAACAACACATTTTAACAATCAATTGGTCAGATCAAATAGTAAGTTAAGTTCGGAGTTGAAAAATTATCACAATTTATTTTACAATTTAATATTGGCACATTCATATTATCTCTTCATTTCACCATATCTTAAAGTATGGACAAAGATAGAGGGAACTAATCAGACTTATGAGAAAGAAATAATAAAACACAAAATTTCATATATAAAAGAAAGTTCATACAACACTGATAAACAAACAATACTTATCTGAAAATTATTTCTCAAAGTAAATTCCTTATAGCCTTCCCTTAGAAATGTAGGGAGAAGATATCTCTCACTTTTCTCCTTCTCCAACACTCTTATAGAAAGTTTCACACTAAATCTCACCAAAAAACCTCTAAACTACGAAAACAAAATCATTAATTTACTCCAATATGGAAGTGGAATGAAATGATGTGGTGCGAAAAATGAAAGTAGAGGAGTGATAGAGCCCAAGATCAGTTCTCCAAGAGGTGCCTTCAAAAACTCTTCAAAAAGTCGTCCAAATACATCGAACCTTCTAGAAACGGGGTCTTCACCGCCTTTGGTGCTGTCGGTGCTGGTCTGGCGCTATCGGCGCTGAGTAAAAAATCTACGCATTAATTTGTTCTACTCTGTCGGCGCTGCCCTCAGCGCTGTCGGCGCTAAGCATTTCTTCAAAAATGTTATTTTAACTCCAAATTTCATCCTTTTTTCTTTCTTTTTGCTTTAAGCCCTAAAAATCAATAATCTGTAAGAAAACATCAAAATACCTTCAATTAAAATGTAATATCATAATAAATAAGTATAAAATATGGGTCTAAAAATGCATATATTTTTTGTGTATCAAAATCCCCAAACTTACATGTTACTTGTCCTCAAGTAACTCCTTTACTACATAAAAACTATGACTTATGATAAAAACCTTAACTTTTAGACTTCCATATTTAAGTTCTCCAAATATAATAGTATAACTTAAGAAAAATTCAAACAACTCCAGTTAATACTAAAGGTGTAAAGATATTCAATAATTAAGTCTAAGGTTTCTGATTCTCTGTTTCTTTCAAGAAAAAAATTACAATTTGTTATATTAAAGTCACTTAGCAAATTCATATGAAAAAGAACTTCATAAAACAATTATTAATAATTAAGTTAATAATTCAAATAAAAAGTTTAGAAAATGTGTTCAAGTCTTTTTCCTTAAGTTGATTCAAGTGAAGTCAAATTTTAATTAGGCATCTCCTCAAGTTTCTCCCCATATACATATTTTTTTCTTTTTCTTTTTCTTTTCTTTTCAGGATCATTTTTAATCCCTTTTCCTTTTCTTTTCAGGATCATTTTTAATCCCATTTTTCTTTTCTTTCTCTATTTTCTTCTCTTTTTTTAATATGTCAGGATTACTATATCTGGATAGCCTTTAATAATTTTGAACTTCACTATCTTCTTCTTAAAGTCAAAAATTTTTTACATTTCTTCACTTAACAAATTTATATTAACTTAAAGATTTCATAAAGTTTAATTCTTTTCTTTTCACATTAATCATTTAAGATTTTTAATACTTCAAAAATACAAATTTCCTTTACTAAAAATAGAAAAACATAGTCTTATTCTCTTTTACCAAATATCTCNAAAAATACGTCAGGATTACTATATCTGGATAGCCTTTAATAATTTTGAACTTCACTATCTTCTTCTTAAAGTCAAAAATGGATTACTATATTTGGATAGCCTTTAATGATTTTGAACTTCACTATCCTCTTCTTAAAGTTAAAAACGAGGATTACTATATCTGGATAGCCTTTAATGATTTTGAAATTCACTATCCTCTTCATAAAGTTAAAAACTTATTACATTTTCTTCACTTAACAAATTTATATTAACTTAAAGATTTCATAAAGTTTAATTCTTTTCTTTTCACATTNTTATTAAATATCCTATTTATTTATTCAAACCGCGGGCTGACTGGATCCTCGGATCCGTCGAAAAGCGACGCGACGCGCTCCTATTCGACGCCGTCTTCCGAGTCAGCTGCCACGCGTCGCGCTGTATCGTTCCATAGGATCATCCGACTTGATCTCCACCGTTCATTCAATACACACGAGGATGGACGACATCCTTTCATCGTCCCCGATAGTCTTAACCGAGAGCCGTCCATTTTAAAAGCTTAATATCTCCCTCATTTATATGGCAAACATAATATGAAATCAAGTCATTGTAAATGTAGAGCTCGCAAAGGCTCGGGAGAGTAAGTGAGTTATATCTTTGCTCCGAGAGGTGTAGCCTCAATCAAAGATTCTTCATACCTTCGTTAGATCCCAAAGAGCTTAGGAATGAAGCCTCTGGCTCTGGTGTAAAGCCTATGTATGATTTTGATCAAGGGTGATTTTGGGTGTTGGTTGAGAGTTATGATGGAGGCTCTTTCAGAGGGGGAATTGATTGGGGTTTGGCTTCCTTCACTGTTGTGAATGTGTAGAGCCAATCTATTGGGGGTTTGGTGCAGTGTAGGTTGAGATTAGAATTTGTCCTGGTTTCGGGCAGGAATTCAAACCCAAAATTGGATTGCCATGGTGGATTTGAGAGGGGGAAGTGGATTAAAATGGGTTAAGGGTCTCCTAGGGAAGCTCTCTGAGCAGTTTGGCAAGCCTTAGTGAAAATTTTTTTACGACACCACTATTCATGGCCGTGAGGGTGGATTTTATAGAAAATGGCTATGGGGATGCTTGGCTGGCCAATTGAGAGCTTAGCCCCACTGCTTAGGTGTCAAGAAAAGGAGCTACTCAGCTCAATTTGGGCTGAGGTGGCCTCTTGGCATGAGTTTGGGTTTTAGCCATGTGGGGGCCCACGGTTTTTGGATTTCAGCTTGGGTTAAGATGGTTAACCAAGGCTTGGACCATGGTTAAAGCTTATGATGCTCAGTAAAAATGGCATCATAGGGAACCAAGGGTTTTAACCATGTGCGGGCTCATGGTTTTGGGCTTTAGCTTGGGTTAAGGTGGCTAACCAAGGCTTAGATCATGGTTAAAGCTTATGATGCTCAGTAAAAATGGCACCATAGGGTATGGACATGTGGTATGGAAAGTACATTGATTTAACCTCTGGTTAAAGCTTATGATGCTCAGTAAAAATGGCACCATAGGGTATGGACATGTGGTATGGCATGTAAAAATGACCCATAGGGTTTGGACATGTGGTATGGCAAGTACATTGATTTAACCTTCTTATTATCTCTTTTAAGCAATTTTTCCCTAGATATGGACATGTGGTTTGGGCAAGTACATAAATTTAACCCTCTTTATTATCCCTTTAAGAATTTTTTTCAAAAATTTACCCATGGGATAAATATCAAGCTGAACCATGGGTTTGTGGATGGCTTTAAACTCAACCTTAGAGTCTAAGATGAGTTAANAAACTTAAATTTTTAAAAGATTTTTACATGAAAGCTTTAAAAATGAAGGGTAAAAGAAAGTATTAAATACATAAAAAAATTTATACCTGTTGGAAATTTTGATTTTTTAACATAAATTTTGAAAATATTGCAGGTGCTAAAATGAAAACTACCTGGCTAAAAACATTAAATTGCACATAATACATATAAAATTTGCTGAGAAAGAGCAAATCACAAAACAAAACAAAGTGTTGAAAATAACAACAGAACTAAACTAATTTCTAAAAATAAAAAACAGTCTTCCACATTATAGTTTCACATAACATAACAACAAAGTCTTAACAACATCACAACACAAACAATACAATCACACAGTACAAACACAAACAAACAAACAAAATAGATCACCAGCCATCATCTTCCTCATCATCGACATCTAACTTCCATTACTGATATGGAGTATAAGTAGGGTAAATAGGGAACTGAACTATATGGTCACCCCTCAGGTATCTCACTAAAGCATCATCATAAGCAGCATCATACTCAAATTTCTGGAGAATCAGATCATCAGTGTGAGCATTTCTGGCCTCTATATTCTGCATCCTATAATCCATCATCAAAATATCTCCCTGTTGTATCATCATCTGTCCAACAACTCCCTGTTGTTGGGGTTACTTGAAGTAGGCTCACCAGGGGTTCTAGAAATAGAAGGAATATCCCTGGACTGTCTTCCAGATCTCTAATCAACATGGGACTCATAGCTCTTGATGTTGGCAGGCCAAATGGGTTCTCTGAGGCTTAATTTTCTCCACATTAGGTCTGAAATCAACTCATGTCTGCTCACAAAGTGTGTAAATCAGGGCAGGGTGTGCCAATTCACCAGTGGTCTCTCCCAGAGCAATAAATCGAATGTTCATATAAATCATAGAGCCTACATTTATATCCATCACTTTCTGAATACAGTAGTTCAGGATGGCTCTATCCTTGGTCACTTCACTATGATGATTCGTTGGAATCATCCTCCTATAAATAAAATAGTGTCAGGCTTTATATACTACATTTAACATAGAAAGGGGAAAGTTAAATTTAACTCCACTTTTTATTTTCCAAGCCCCTTTCTCACTAGTCAAAAAATAAATAACTTCATCTAAAGCATGATCTGTAACAGAAAAAGAATTATACTGGCATCTATACACATCTTCTACAGAATAAAACTCATTTGTTTTCTTTAGAGTAAATTCTACCTTTTTTTCACGAACAAATACATAATCATCAAAAGCTTCATAAAGGTTGGCATAAAATTCCATTACAATCTCAGCTATCGCCTCGGTAGTAAAATAACAATTTTTTTCCCACTTTCGAGCAATAATCAAACGTTCAACTTCTCCTCCTGAATTTTTAAAACCACAGTCCTAAATTACTTTCTTATTTTCACAAATGCTATGAAATCGAGCACTGACTCTAAAGCTAACAAATCTCTGCTCGTCATATTCTACTTTTCTTTTGCTTGATCTAGGTGCCATAGGAAATCTAGAAAATTTTGAAAAATTCAAATAAATTCTAATTTTCACAAAACAACAACAAACTAACTTTTATATATGAAAGTACACCTTTTACAAACATAATTTTTAATTGCACAATCACACATATTAAACAAACTATTTATAAATCATCGTCGAAATCAAGCCACAACACTAAACGCTGTAACAAAACTATACACACAATCAAAGTTTAAAATTATAAAGCAAATAGCAACAAAAAAATAAACCAAATTAAATCCACACAATTACACTAAATATACATAATATTCTAAAATAGATAGAGAATTTAAAGTCTTCAATTATTACGTCTCTTCTTTAATGCTTTCTCCTCCTCTGATATCTCTCATAGATTGGTAATGAACATATAAGTTGTAGAAGGATCGGTACGGAATTGATCTGTCAAATTTTCTTCGATCCACTATTTTTCTTTAAACATTCAAACTAATCCTGCTTCAAAAGTTCTAGTGTGATCAAAATTTTCTTTCATTCTCTAATCTATGTGATCAAAAAAGTATTTAAGATCTCCTACTGCATTCATAATACTCTGAAGTTCCCTTTCAAATTTCTTCAATTTATTTTCCAAAGCAAGCGAACTTCCAACAGTTGGTGGTATTATTGGAGTTGAAGCATGTGAAGATTGATCTATGATGGCTTCTAATACTTTATTTCCATTTCCACAATAATTTTCATCTATAGGATTCATTGGCTCCCAAGGTAATAAAGTCGTTTCCCAACTTTCATATGGAACTTGGGCTTGACTGCGAATTAAAAAGATGGTAGATAGATGCCCAAGTCCATAAATTGGTACATTAGTAAGGATACCCATATTAGATTTAAATATAATATACCCTATATCAATGGGTTTTTCCATTTGAATGCAGCAATTTAAAATAGCACATTCTTTGGTAACTCTACTAATTTTCATAGTAGGGGGTAATTTTACAGTAATAAAAAAATGTCATTGCTTCGAAATTGGATTAAGTAATGAAGTGTTCGGTAATACATAAAAGGTTCGCAGACCAAACGGATGTCATAAACTATTTTGTTTATATAATCGATCACAATATCGAGTAATGTGTCTATCTCTCAAAATATTGTATTGCTAGTCGTGTCGTGCTTGATTACTAGAACTATTATATATATGAGGTATGTTCGATCCCATATTTTTCAAAATTAAAAAAACTATTTTCAAAATCAAAATTATTTTTCTATTAAATTAAAAGGAGATTTATCTTAAAAAATAATGACTGACAACGTCATATGGATCATGGACCCACCCGCATTGTAAATCAGCTATTTTAAAAGCATGAAAATGGATATTTTTATTATTTTTGACTTATCCGCCTACTTTTAAAATCATATTAGTTAGGCCACTGTGAGGTCACTTATTTTAAAATTTCACCTACTCTCCTATGACGTGTGTTTGATCCCTTGGAACTTTAGGACGAGGTCGATGTGGTGACCACGTCAAAGTCATACGGTAGCTGGAGACTTTACCTTATGCACTTATATGTAGTTTAGGACATTTTTTTTGTTAGATGATGTGCTAGGCTAAGATCTAAGGTGTTAGGTAGTCACTTGATGCTTGAATATTGTTCTCTGCTAGTTTGGTTGCCTTAGTCAGGCATCATTCTTTTGCTTTATGCTTTAGGTGTGTCTGCATGCTTGTTATGATGCATGGCAATATGTTAGGGTGTTCTTCCGCAATACGCCATGCCTATATGTGCACACACACATGTACCATAAAAAGGAAAGCATGCAATAATTTCTAGTAAACCTCTGTCTGTAGGTGCTACTTAGCTCCCCCACTATACGTTGCATGACTTTCCCCACTAATCTAATTTTTTATGCAGGTTGAGTCTTTTCTCTTTTCCTTCCTGTGTAGAGTCCTATGAGAGTCTTGTAGTAGAAATAAGATGCAAGCATGGGTTCTGAGGCGCGTTGATGGAACTTCGTGACAGGGACTATAAGCAGCAGCTCATGCCATGTATCTTAATTCTACATCTTATATTGATGTATATAATTAGGACCATACATGTGTACATGAAGTTCGATTGCTTTTTTATTTTCTGGGATATATTGTTGACCCAGCGGCACCGATCTTTCTTATTTAGTTACATAGGGACGTCTTAAGCCTCTGTGGACTTGTGACGGTCAACCAAATTGACAACATGTGACGAGTTATCAGTAGAAGATCTCTAACCACAAGTGGTCACTATCAAAACATGGAGCATTGTCATCTCAAAATCATGAAGCTCCTCATCAAGGTGATCATCCTCTCCGAGGAGGTCGGCAGGTACATCAGAAAGTCCACCGTACATGTCCTCTTCAAGATCGAACTTGGGCCCAATCTCGAGGAGGCCTTATTTATGGCCCATTTTACAGCATGCATAATTTTAAATTTATGGAAGATGTAGTAGTAAGTAGAAAATTATAAATTCTTTTATTTTTAAAATAAGGGTCATTAAATGCAAACTCGTAATATGCAAAGTGACACGAGTTAGATCCCTTAGATCCTTGGCACAGTCATACTCATGTAAATCTCGATGACTTAACTCACATTGCTCACCGAGATTAACCTGACAAGTAATGCTTGTTAAGACATTGCAACCGATACGAGGTCACTCAACTACTAAGCCTAGCTCGCTATCCATGCGTGAATTTAAATGTAAATGTAAATAATCATGTGATAGAAGTGATGAGTGTGTTGTAAAGGAAGCAACACAGAATGATGGGTGTGTCAAGGGGGCAGGGGCTTGAAAAATGGGTATATCGTGAAGGCAGTGACCCACAAGGATAGACTTGCCAAAGAGGCAGTGACTTGCAAGGATGGGTGTGCTGAGGAGGCAGAGGCCCGACAAATGGTGTGGCATGGAAGCAATGACCCGAAAGGGTAGTAGTGTCGTGGAGGCAAGGGTCTGACGAACGGATGTGTCGTGGCATGGAACGCCCATCTGTGTGGCAGCGACCCAAACAAATGCTAACGAGGTAGTGACCCAGAGGTGGCTGTGCCATGACGGTAGTGGCCCGAACAAAATAGTATGTTTACGAGACAGTAACCTGATTGAGTGATGATCCTCACTAGGGAGAATCACTAACACACATGTGAATGTAAATGCATACACATGCAGAATGTGGTGTAATGTGTAAGTTAGCAAGCAGACACATGCACCTGCAAGACATGCACTGTGCTAGTGATTGGTCGACCGGGCCAGGGTGGCTCATCGGACCGAAGTAATTGGTTGACCGGGTCAGAGCAACCGATCGAGGCACAGGTGGTGTCGATCAACCTATGACAACCGATCGAGGCACAGGTGATGTCGATCGGCCCAGGATGGCAGATCGAGGCACAAGTGATGTCTATCAGCCTGAGAAGGCCGATTGAGGCACAGTTGATGTCGATCGGCCTGGGACGACCAATTGAGGTAATGTGACAAGCCAACCGGGTCGGGGTGACCATCGAGGCAAATTGACATGCTGATTAGGCTGGGGTAGCTCATCGAGGCAAAGTGACATTACAAACATGCTCCAAGCAAGATGTATTGCATTTCAAAGTAGACAAACATGCTTAATAGAAAATTACGCTTGAGTTAACATCCTCACTTAGGTGCATAGAATTTGGTACACTCTCTTTCATAGGAGATATGTCCATATAGGTAAACCCTAACCTAAGGCTTGCTCTAGGTAGGCAAATGATCCATCACATAGCCGCGTGACAGCGTCAGTTAATGTAGCTCGATGCACACACCCTTTGGGGTTGATCGAACCCACATGCATAGCACTAACCTTAGGGTTAGTTAGGAAGGAAAATAAGAGGTGTTTCGAATCTCACCACTACAAAGTTTTCTCCACGTCCACCGGAGTTTGGAAAGAAGCCCAAAGAAAAGAAGAAGCTCTCCTCTCCAAAGTTACCTCCCTCCAAGCTAGGATGACACTTTCCTAGTCGTACTCATCGAAAGCTTCAAAGGAGAAGAAGAAGGCAACATACAAGAAGGAGAGGTTGGGAAATGACCAACCTCTAGTTCTTTCTCCAAAGGAGTAAAACCTCCAAAGTAGAAGAGGGAATGGAGAAGAAGGAGGCGAAGAGGAGGAAGAAGAAGAAGTGGAGGAAGAGGAAGAACCTGAGCTCTCCATGGAAAATCCCTAACAACTCTCTCAAAGCTCTCCAACAGCTCGCCCTCACACTCCCCTAGCAAATGGTGTCGATATCCCATATTGAGGAGGAATGGCTCGGTTGAGCAGCTAGCTACTCCTCCAAAATGATCAAAATACCTCCAAAAGATGTCCAAGAATCTTATAAAGTGAGGGACAAAGAGTACTTTCACACCACATTTTCCCACTCCCCAGGATCAAGATCACACCTTTGCAAAAACGACGGCTTCGGGAGTCAAAATGACGCCTGATACAATTATTTTTATGATCAGGGAAGTGACCGACGCCTAGGAGCTCGGTATTGGGGCGCCTAGGCGCCAAACTTCTGGGCACCTAAGCACCGGTTCTGGCACCCAGCCGCCGCCCCAAGGGCGCCTAAACTTCCTGCTCTTGGAAAAATGGTGAATTTAGCCTATTTTGGCTCTTAGACGCCCCATTCTTGGCGCCTAGGTGCCGAGAATGTCCCAATAAGGTGCTAGAACTCTGGAGGCTTGGGATCGATGGTTCGAAAAGGTATTTTGGGGGTCAACGTCGGGTATTCGGTCTAGCCTGAAACCTTAATTTTTGTGAAAGTGCCTGACAAAGCATTTTTTCTATCTGTAACTTATGGGAGACTACATATGAGTGAAATGTAGTCTCATAACTCTGAAATGAAGTATTCAAATTGGTCATTCACCGAAGTATTTGTTACGGACGATCACCTTAGACCATGGAGCGGGTAGGGTATCCCAAACCATAATTTTTATGTACCGCGCGAAGGAAGACATTGTGACTTCCTTTGGTCATGAGAGGCTCAGAACAGATGTATGATGACTTCTAAACACCATTTTAGGCACCAAGCATGTCTCACATCCTGAATAAACCCTTCCAAAAAGAGTTTTCCTGGGTAGGGTTGAGTCGTCATCAACCCTAGCTACTTGCCCCGAGCAAGTGCTAAAGAGTCCCTAGTGGGTGTCTGGCTATCAGATGCTATGGACGAATGGTAGACCATTCTGAGTCATGCAGATGGACACTCTACACTCATGACATAAAAAATTGATGCCAACACCTGTGTTGGTTGCGATGTCTTAACGAGCATTGCTTGTCGGGTCGATCCCGATGAGCAATGCGAGTTAAGTCATCAGAATTGACACGAGTATGACTGTATTAAGAATCCAATGGCTCTAAGGTGTGACATATGTGTTACAAACTTGCATTGTAGATCCACTATTTTAAAAGTATAAAAATGGATATTTTTACTATTTATTATTATTCATGTACTTTTTAAATCATATAAGTTAGGTCAATGTGAGGCCACTTATTTTAATACGTCACCACTCATTTGTAACATGCTTTAGATCTTTTTTATCTTTAGGACATGGCCGGTGTTGCAACCCTGTCAAAGTCATATGATAGCTGGATACTTTGCCCCGTGCACTTAGATGTAGGTTAGGATACTTTTCGTTAGATGGTGTGTTAGGCTAAGATTTAGGGTGCTAGGTAGTTTCTTAATATCTGGCAATTGTTCTTTGCTTGTTTTGTTGTCCTAGCCAGACATCCTTCTTTTGCTTTGTGTTTTTTGGTGTGTCTGCATGCTTGATATTCTTGACAGCTTTTTAGGGCTTTCTTCTGCAGGGAGTCGTGTCTACATGTGCACACACACAGTACCATAAAAGGGGGAGTATGTAATGGTTTATACTAACCCTCTTCTTGTAGGTGCTGCTTAACTCCCTCACCAGGCACAACTCTTTGTATATTGCATGGCTTTCCCCGCTAACTTTATTTTTATGCAGGTCAAGTCTTGTCTCTTTTTCTTTCCATGCACTTTTTAGAGTCCTATAGCAGAAATAAGATATGGGCACGGGTTTTGAGGTACTTTGATGCATGAACCTAGTAATAGGAACCATGAGCAACAGCTCTTGTCCCATATCTTAATTTTTCATATTATATTGATGTATAATTATGACCAAACATGTATATGTAGAGTCTGAATGTCTTTTTTTTTGGATATGTTGACGACCCAACAACAGTGCCTTTATTATTTATTTGATTTGGCTTGTTTTCTGCCTTATTGCGTGCTTGAACGCTTGAAATTTTTTTTTGTTTGTTTTTATGGTTTGTTTTAGGAATCACAATTGCAATATAAGCTCTTTAGGATTTAAAAATTCTAAAGTTTTCTACGAAATCCTAATAAAATATTAAAGATAAATGAACTTTTAGAATTTAAATATTCTGGATTTTAAGAATCTCTATTCTACTTTCCTGCATGGCCTTCAAGCCAGATATTAAACGGGTTAAATTGCATGGTTATAAACCAAGTCATATTAATAGGGCCTCCACTTTTATTAAGGTCCGCTCTAGATAACTACATTCATACTACATGTCTTGAGGAAAAGCCCCCAAGCTTCTCCAACCTAACATACCCATCATATCTTTCTACATATTGTGTTGACTAGAGCGCCAAGGGTGTTAAAAGGCTCCCCGACTTAGACGGGGTGTAAGTCCCTTTGTTGGGAGTGTTTCCAACTTTGTAGCTGAACCTCCACTTTTCCTCTTTTCTTGAGGCATTATCGCCACTTCGGCTGGTATGAGTCCCACCTCTTGGAGCTCTAACCGATAATCATAAGATAGAGTTTCGTTCCTCTGACCTTAGAGCTACCGAGATCCCTATGGATGACGCAATTCACGAATTGTTGACCGGGGATCTCTGGACAAGTTGAGTCAATAACCTTCACTATCAGGTAGACAAGGTCCTAGTGGCTTGAGATGACGGGATTGTGGTACCCCACCACTACCTTTTAGGACTACTCTTATCTTCCTTTGATTACCCCAATTGAGGTTTATCACTCCTTTTGACTTTGTCGATATCACTTTAACGACTCGATGCCAATGAGTTGTTGCCCATTTAGAATACGACAATTTGTCCTCTGCCCTAATGGCCAGACTGCTTTGGCGTATTAGGATATCCCCGTAAAGATGATTTTGGTTATTATGTAGGCCCCACATGCCGATGAGTCTCTCCCCATTTGAGATGTGAGAGCCTCACTCTCTGCCCGATGACTTAGTGAGAGCTTTGAAGCATCATAACATTCCTATAAGGAATAAACTTACTTTGATAACCTAGTTTCCCAGGTCTATGATAATGGAATCGAAAGCCCTTTTATCGAGAGTATTCTTAAGTATTCCGCAAGATGTAACTAACCAAGTGGGATACGTTTTCTTGGGAGTTCTATTAACCTCAGAACAGGTACATACACTTAAATCTCTCGTTATGGGTAGTCTACATAGGAATTCTTTCGTCAATACTGGTCTAAGGTTCCTTTGCCCAATCTTGTTTGGACAGACATGCTTGACCTTTCTTTGTGAGATTTTTCGCACGTAGGCTCTCCAAGTCTCTCTTCTCTTGATTGTCATCATTGTTGTATGTCCCTTCTTTTCCAGTCCTCTTTTCTCCTGATGATTCATATGATCCAGAAGAAAGATTTATTTTGGAAAGGAAAGTATACGGTGATTGACAAGCTGAAGATTCCTTTAAAAATAAAAAAAGAGAAAAAGGAACAAAAATAGTTGCTTTAGTGGTCATAGGGGGCAACTCTGTTTCCATCGGCCCCTGCAGAAGCTCCTCTTCAATGAAGAAAGTTGAGGTTATTTAGTCCTTTAAAGGATCAAGGGTGACATATTTTTATGCCAACATGTGATTGTTTGTGAATTCTAACAACTTTGCCTACTTTTTTAGATGTTGTAGACCCAACGCGTAAAAGAAGGAACCTTCTATTAGTCCCTGAGCGAGGGAAGCAATGGCAACTGTGGGCTCCAGTTCTCATACCTACAACATCTATTATTGGAAACAAGCTATAAATGCACTCATGGACTCTCTGTGTTCCTGTTGCAGCTGCAATATTGCCTAAGAGTTCTTCCAGAGCTTTTGTGGAATAGAGAATGACACTAAAAACATTCTTTTGAATCCTGAAAATTGTCTAATTACACCCAACAATAGGCTTTTGAACCATCGAAGGGCAGATTCTGAGAGCAAGAAGAAGAGTTGACACTTCAATGAATCTTCTATCCTCGGAAGGCATACCATGGACTTGAAAGAGGCATTGTGATCATAAGTCAAAATTTCCTTCGTAGCGTTCTAGAGTTGGGATCTTGAAGTATTCGGGTGCCTTAGCTTCGAAGATCTCTCGATAGAAGGCTTTTTATAGAGACGTGAGCCATATAGTATTTATGTGTACTTGCATATCACAAACTTGGGGGTGCTTATCTCACACAGTAAGGGTAGTACGATTATCACTCATGCTTAGAGCCGACAACGAGGCCCTCAAAGCGTTAGTGCCAGATCTTCTAGGGTCTATAGGAGATCTTGGGTGGGAAGGTGAAGTTGCCTTCCTGGTAATCGTTTCTTTGATAATCTCCATATGCTCCTTGTGTTTTTGAATCTGCTGGGTTACAAGGTGTCAGGTGCACTCCATGTCGCCATGATTTCATGATGGCTTTGTTCTCCTCGTGCTTTTCCTCTTCTTGTTAAAGGCAAGATCCGTCTTACCTCACCTATTCAGGGTGTTCAACTCAAAATTTTCTTTAAATCACTCCCAAGAAATAGTGTAAACAAGGAGAGAGAAAGGTGTTTTGAGGATTGAGAGAGAAAAAAATAAATGAAGGGAAGAGAGATCAATGAAAAACACTTTTATATATAGACTTCATCCTTCCTGAAAAGAAGGATTCAAAGAGGCATCCATTATATTTAATTCCCCCTATTATAGTGGTTGGCTCCCATTCAAAAACGCACTTGGGATTTTCCCGCCATAATTCTTGAGGTGTTAGATATATAAATACATAGGAATTAAAGTTCGAGTGTTATATCGACGAATAAATAGGAATCGAGTGATATGTGCTTAATTGTTCCTTTTTTTTAAATGAATGCAATGCAATTTTCAATTGACTAGTCACATAAAATAAAATCAATGCCTTTAATATTTATCTCAAACAAAAAATATTCCTTAGTTCTTAAAAAATCCAGATATATGAGAAAACAATTAAAACACACATTTTCCCTTACAAGTAGTATACAATTAAAAAACTGGGCTCAAAATACCAAACTTATTTCATAATGCAATGCATTTTCTTGAACTATGATATAGTTCTTCATTCCTTACAACATTATTTCTTATGTCATTAAAGGACTCATAATCAGGGGCAAGACTATCATGAAATCTGAGAAGATATCTTGCTAATCCAAAGCTTTAAACAATATAAAAAAACTCAGCTCACGGTTTAGAGGACTAAACTGGTTCAATATGACAGGCTTCAATCTCTGAAGCTGAAAGTTCATGAAGATGACTGGAGTCCTCACTTCTTATCATCTGCATCTGCACTTCGCCCTGATAAGCCTCCTCTTGTTTCTTCATCTTCTTCTTCCTCCCAAGCATTCTCATAATGGAAGAAGAGAGAACGGAGCCCGACCTCTTTCGCTTTCTTACTCCGGCAACCCAACCGTGGAGGGTGGTCTGCATATGTTCAGCAAATATTGCCTGCTTGTAGGAATCACCCATCTGCATTAAGAGAATTGCATGGTCTTTTTACAAGAGGTTTCGTTCGATATAGTATCAGAGTAGGCGATGGGAGTTTAGCTAGAAGATCGAAGATTGCTTTAGATTAAATAGGATTTGACTTAGCTCAAGCTCAAATCGTGATTTGACCTTTCAACCTCAATCCAACATTACTTGAAATATTAAAGATTATATCTAAACATATTGTTGAGATATGGAATAGAACAACACAAATATTATTGATGGGAGTATTTAAACCTAATTTCAATAGGCATTATAAATGAAAGAAATAAAAACAAAATAAAATAACTAGGAAAGAAAATAAAACAGAATAAAACAAATAGGAAATACATAATTAGGAAATAAAAGCAAATAATAAGTAATAACGGCTAGGAATAGTCGTTATAATCTATTACTCCCCCTCAAATTGATGGATAAACGTCAGTTATGTTCAACTTGGACTTAAAATCATCAAACAAAAGGCGAAGCGGATTTTTCGTGAGGATGTCCGCAAGTTTACCATTGGAGGACATATATGAAATGCAAATCACCCCAGACTCAATCTTTCCCTTAATGAAGTGTCTGTCGATCTCCACATGTTTGGTACGATCATGCTTGACCGAATTGTAAGTAATACTGATTGTGGTCTTATTATTACAGGATAGTTGCAGCGAGATGGGGGTTGACATAAGAAGTTCATGGAGCAAGATGCGTGGCTAGAAAACTTCATAGATTCCTAAAATCATGGATCAGAATTCAACTTCAGCACTGCTTTAGGCAGCCAAAAACTGTTGTTTGCTTTTCCACATAACAAGATTGCCCCATACAAATGAGCAATACCCCGAGGTGGAACGTCGATCATGAAATAATCTGACCAAATCAACATCTATATAAATCGCAATAGACCGAGAGGTGTGACTGAAGAAAAACAAACTTAACCCAGTATACCTTTTAAGTGATGGAGAATTCGATGGACATCATGAAAGTGGTGGTCTTAGGAGATGAATTGACTCATTATTCTAACTGCGTGGCATACGTCAGGGTGAGTATGAGCGAGGTAGATGAGTTTTCCCACAAAAGGCTGATAATGAGACTTGCTGACAAGTACAATATTTGGAATGTTTGATGATTTTGCATTAGAATCCATTAAAAAAACAACAGGTTTGCACAAAAGAAGGTTGTTCTTGTCAAGAGATCAATCACATATTTGCGTTAAAACAGACAAATTTCTTGAGATGACCGAGCCACTTCCATGTCTAAGTAGTACCAGAGAGATCTTAAGTCCTTCATCTCAAAGGACGAAGCAAGAATGTCTTTTGAGAACTCCAATATTCAGAGATCGTTACCTATAAAAACAATATCGTCAACATAAACAATAAAGAAAGTTATCTGGCCAACGGAGGAATGTCGGAAGAAGAGAGTGTAATCCGATTGAAATTAAGTGAAACCATGACCTACAACTACTTTTGTGAACTTGTCAAACTAGATACTTGGGGCTTGCTTTAGCCTAAAGAGGTACTTATATAGCCTGAACACTTGTCCTCTAGATGCAGTATAATCAAAACCAGAAGAGAGAGACATGTACACCTCTTCTGTCTGGAATAAAGGCCAAATTAGATTCACCGCAAGTGAAAACAGGACCCGAATAGCGTTTATCAACCACTGGAGCAAATGTCTCCTCATAGTCAACTTCATAGGTCTGAGAGTATTCTTTGGTGACCAATCTTGCCTTGTTTCATTCAAAGGACCCATCAAAGTTGAACATAGTGCTGAAAATCCATCGACACCCAACAACTCTTTGAAACAAGGGAAGGTCCACGACGTCCCATGTATGGTTCCGCCGAAGAACATTCATCTCCTGCATTACTGTTGTTTTCAAGGCTGGATCAGCAAGAACAACCTCAATAGTAGCAGGGATCTGAAGGTCCGTAAGTGCAATAGCAAAAGCTTTATAGGCCAGCGACGAACTGTGAAAAGAAACATATTTTGCATAGAATAGAGGGAGCATGTCTGATGGTGTATCTTAGAGAACTCGCCTCCTCATTCAAAGGGAGGGTCGTGTGAAGAATGTAGCCCGGAGTGGAGTCAATGTCTTGTAAATAGGTAGCGGGATCTAGAGTAGGAGCATTGAGACGAGTGTGTCGAGCATAGACACGAATAGTGGAAAAAAGAGATGGTGCATTCAACGGGATAGAGAACTCCTCAATGGTAGATACAATGAGAGGACCAACTATAGAAGTATGACAAGGGACAGTGTCAAAGAATTTAAGCTCCCTCTCACTATAAATCAAGCTAGAAAAATAGGGAACGCTTTCAAAGGAGACATTAAAACTCGCATGGATTTTGTTGGTGGTCGGATCAATGCACCAATACCCCATTTGAGTTGCAGAGTATACTAGGACAATATATTTTATGGATCTGAGATCAAATTTACTCCGAGTAGGGGCGATGTTTCGAACAAATACAGTGCACCCAAACATCTAGGGATCTAATGTAAAGAAAACCCGAATGATAAGAAAGTGTGACATCAGGATGACTAACGAGCTTTAGAGTGACATTGTTCCAAAATCCTTTTAGGATATTGCATTGAAACAAAATAGAGTGAGCAACGTCGAGGAGGTAGCGATTTTTCCTCTCGGCTACCCCATTTTGTTGAAGAGCGTCCATGCAAGAACTATGGTGGATGGTGCTTTTACTAACCAAGAATTTACTCAAAATTGAGTTGAAAAACCAACGACCATTGTGGGCCTGAAGGACCTAAATGGGAGTTTTTGAATTGAGTTAAGACAAAGGTGTTGAAGTTTTGGAAGGTTACAACGACTTTGAATTTGTCCTTTAAAATGTAGACCCACATCATTCGAGTGTAGTCATCAATTAAGGTCAAGAACCACCATTTATTAGTGTACATGTGAGTTCAAGAAGAACCCCATATGTCACTCTGAATTAGGGAGAAAGGAGCGAAAGGTGTGTATGTGTAAGGTGGGTAATGGACCCGGTGATGTTTGGCTAATTAACATGTCTCACAATTGAAGTTAAAGAGATTTTTATTATAAAACATCAAAGGATACAAATTTTTTAAATATTAAAAACTAAGACTTCATAAACAATAATGTAGCAACATAATGGGACATTCAATGACTCAAGATAGACTACAACTTCTAAGTGTTGTGTCTTCACTCCCCGTGTTTTCCTCTTGGAAGTAGTAGAATTCCGCTACCCTCTTAGGGGAGAAACATAATGCGAGCGGCCAGTCATGTGATCCATGACACCTGAATCAATCATCCACGAACTAGAGGAGAAACAAATTGTGAGAGTCGTAGGAAGAGTACCTTGTCGGACGTGAGAGATCGATGGATCCAGCAGAGACTTGATTGGCTCCAATAAGCTTAATCAATTGTTCCATCTGGTTCTTTAGGGATTCAGAGAATTCTAGGATGTTTCGGGTAAGAGTCAGTTGAGTCGTGCCTGGTTCGACTGTTGTCGTCCCTTGGTAGCAAAGGACTTGGTTAAAGTTTTGTATGTTGGCTTACCGCGAAGTTTCCAACACTTTTCCCGAGTGTGATTGCATTTACGACAGAAATCACAAGTGGGGTGACCGGTCCAAGGTGGCATAGACGGAGGTTGAGAACTGTTTGAGATCAAGGCGGATGATTTCGACTGAAGGAGTAGAAGTGTCGAGTATAACGAGTCTCCTGTTTTCTTCCGAACAAATCTCGATAAAAGAAGCGCAAGTGGAAGAGGATCCAACCAAGAATATGGCCCTGGACTTCGTGAAGATCTTCGTTAAGGGCAACAAGGATATGAAACATACGATCCTTTTCTACGATTTTTTGGATGACGGATAAGTCGGCCGAAGAATCTCAATTGTAATCATAGTACAAGCCGCATTTCATCCATAATGCAACCAGGTTATTATAATACTATGTCACGGTCATTGCCACCTGTTTTGCCCCCCGAATCTTCTTAGATACCTCATAAAGTTGATCGAAATTTCTTACATCCGAGTAGGTATCACGGACAGCCGTCCAAAGAGCACTAGCTAAACGGAGAAACATATTCGAACGACCAATAGTATCCATGGAGTTGATCAGCCATGACATGACCATGGAGTTGTCCACTTCCCAAGCTCCATATGTTGGGTCAGCCTAGAAGCTCACGAATTATACCTATGAGATGACAACTTCCCACATCCTTTGATGAACAAAGACACTGCTTGGGACCATTGGAGGAAGTTATTGTTGTTCAACTTATGAGTTCTGATCAAGAAATTCATGTTGGCTTCCAGTCCTCCGGTCTGCAAGGGAGCACGTGGAGCCAAGAATGCCTTCTGAGGGTGATTTATTGACCGAATCAGTCATAATTCCGACTAAGCCAAAGAATACGTTATAGTTCTGAGCCATCAATGAAATTTGGTAGAATTGCAACAAACGAGAACAAGTGCAGGAGTTGCAGGTAGCAGGACAACTACACTGAGTTGCAGTTAGCAGAACAACTGCAGGAATACTTTCTGCAGAACGGTTCAGGAGGAATTTGGCGAGGAACCTGTAGGAAGAGAGGCAGCAGATGTCATTTGGTGGACAGGAACCTACAGGAAGGTTCACAGAATAAAGCAAAATAGTTCACAGGAGTCCTCTGAAGAACAGGAACCTGCAGGAAGCTTCGCAGAAGTTCGTAGTAGTTTGCTGGAATAGGGTAATCCTGCAGACAGGAACAGGAGGAATCCTTCCGGAATTCCTGCAGTTCACTGGAATCTACTGTTCGTTGGACCCGGCAGGGAAGGCGATGGCTAGGTGAATGAGGTGGAGGCAGCTGCTGTTGGAACCGGCAAAGAAAGCGAGGAGCTACTGGATCTAAGTTTAGTCTCTAATATCATGTTTAGATTTGAAATAGACTAGCATAAATATTATTGATAGGAGGGGTACTTAAACACAATTACAATAAACATAATACAGCAAAGAAACAAAAATTGAATAACTAGAAAAGAAAATATAATAGAATAAAAAAATAGAAAATACATAATCAGGCAATGAGAGCAAATAATAAGTAATAACGGCTAGGAATAGCCATTAATCTAATAAGGAAAAAATTTACTTAGTTTTAATAGGCTCAGTTTAGATTTGTTAATAGGCTCAGTTTGGATTTGTGAAGGCTCCTAAGTGAATTGAGTCAAGCTGAGTTAGCATAAAATAAAGAAGATTTACATACATACCACTCAATTCTAATGAATTTACATATTTAACACCAAAATTTTAATTTTTACATACACACACACACCACATTTCCAATCAATGAAAATGTGTATTTCACATTTTAAAAGTTCAAAAAAAAATATTTTTGATGTGATATGAAAGATTTGGGTGGCATAAATGTAAAAAAGTAAAATTTATATAGTAGATATGTAAGTATATAGGAATTGAGTGGTATGTACGTAAATGCCCCCTAAATTAAAGTCAGTTCGAAGAACAAGTTAACTTTGAGCTGACTAATTTATGCGGAGCTGACTTTGATCAAGGATTAAATCATATACAAATTGCTTGTTCACGCCCTAATCTCTTCAAAATGAATGATTTATGCACTCATTGCTGCATTAAAAAAAGCTTGTTTCCAACTGAGAAATATAAATCACACTTTGGTCAACCGAACTATCACTCTCTCATCCGTTTAGACTTCAGTAACGACAACCAAGATGAGCTAAAATATAAAGCAAAAATGTAAGGGGCATTTACATACATACCACCTATTCTTACAAATTTACATATCTAACACCAAAATTTTACATTTACATTTATACCACTGAAATATTTTTAATCCCATAAAACATACCACCATTTTAACTTTTAAAGAGTGAAATAAAACTTTACATGCACAGGAGAAATGACATATACGTAGAAATTGAAGTTTAGGTGTGACATTTAAATTCACAAGAATTTAGTGGAATGTAAATTTTCCAAAGTGTAAATGTGATTTACCTGTGTGACAATAGCATAAAGTGGAAGCGTACTGTAACTGCACAGTACTTGAACAATCACACTGCAGAAGCAAATCCCATTTCAGTAATCACTTAATACATATATATAAACTACTACAAGAATAATATAGAGCAGGTTCCCATAAGTACCCAACAGCAAGTCTGGGGATGACATGGCCAACACCTTCAAGAATACAGGAGTGAAAGCCATAAGTACTCTGCAGATTTAAAGAGAGAAACTTAGATCCATCGACTAATCCAATGAATGGAAAGACAAAAAAGTGTCCAAGTGCTTACAATGATCCAGAAAAGAAATGCGATTTCAAACGAGTTTTGAAACAGAATGAAGTGAATCAAATAGAGAATGAAGCTTGGCTGCTTGAACCAGAAGTGTTCGTCGGAAGGCTTCACCTGACGTCCTTGGCCATCTGCATGCGTCTCGGCAAACTTAATGGCGAGCCGGGTGATGATATGCTCGAGTTTCGCTCCAACAATTAGAACAAGCTGCGAGAGTAATCAGAATGCATTTGGAAAAAAATGATCTAGAACATTGATCTCCGAGGAAAAGGAGTAAAAACATTTTAGATTGCATCTAATGAATTAAAAAAAAAGATTTGTTGCTGATGAAATCAGAGGTAGTTAGACATTGTCATGTTTAATCCACCATTCACCAGACAGCTCGCAGGGGACTCACAAAGGCAAGACAACAACTCATAGGAGTTCTAAGACTCCAAAAGTCAAAATTAGACTCATGAATAGTCAAAATAGAATTTCCAAAGGTACAAAAATGATTACTTTAATGGGTATGGAATCAAATCAAAAGTTACGTACTCAGAGTAATTCATGAGCTCTCTCCTACACGAACAGAGCAAAAAAGAAAAAAGAAAAAAAAAACTGAATGAATGTATACTTATAAAATTTGAATCTTTTTAAATAAGATTGGTGTGTATATGGGATTAACAAAAGCGATCGTGAACGCCTAATAATTATATCGTGCATGCATAATATTTCAAGTCGTATGGGTTATCCACCATATATTTATCAACCAATAACTTTGTATAAGTGAATTCATATTTGAAATCATTCTTAGTTCTTTGAAATTCAACATGCTTCTATTACTCTTTTTATCCAATAGCCTTGATGTCACACCCCAACTGGCTCCTTTTAAGGGTCGGCTGAGGTGCGACAGAGGCGTACAATATGACTAGACTAAATTCTCATCAACACTCGTCCTGACCAGCAAAATCATGACTCAATGGGTTATGTAGCACTCTAACTAAACTGTCATAACATACTCAATACAATCATTTCATAATCCATTCATATTCTCATACTTGGAAACGTGAAAATCATAACATTAATATATAAATTATACGAAATAATTACATCCAACATAAGAAAAGTACGTACCCGAAAGTCTATACAAGCCAACAAAATTACAAAATGTAAAAGCTTTACAAATCACATGTAGCACCCAAAATTTGAAAAACAAGGTAAAGTTCGACAATTTTAAAATATACTGAAAACTTCATAACTCCAAAATTTAATTGAATCAGTTTTAAAAAATTCTACATTTCAAATTANGATCTAGAACATTGATCTCCGAGGAAAAGGAGTAAAAACATTTTAGATTGCATCTAATGAATTAAAAAAAAAAGATTTGTTGCTGATGAAATCAGAGGTAGTTAGACATTGTCATGTTTAATCCACTATTCACCAGACAGCTCGCAGAGGACTCACAAAGGCAAGACAACAACTCATAGGAGTTCTAAGACTCCAAAAGTCAAAATTAGATTCATGAATAGTCAAAAGAGAATTTCCAAAGGTACAAAAATGATTACTTTTATGGGTATGGAATCAAATCAAAAGTTACGTACTCAGAGTAATTCATGAGCTCTCTCCTACACGAACAGAGCAAAAAAGAAAAAAGAAAAAAAAAACTGAATGAATGTATACTTATAAAATTTGAATCTTTTAAATAAGATTGGTGTGTATATGGGATTAACAAAAGCGATCGTGAACGCCTAATAATTATATCGTGCATGCATAATATTTCAAGTCGTATGGGTTATCCACCATATATTTATCAACCAATAACTTTGTATAAGTGAATTCATATTTGAAATCATTCTTAGTTCTTTGAAATTCAACATGCTTCTATTACTCTTTTTATCCAATAACCTTGATGTCACACCCCAACTGGCTCCTCTTAAGGGTCGGCTGAGGTGCGACAGAGGTGGACAATTTGACTAGACTAAATTCTCATCAACACTCATCCTGACCAGCAGAATCATGACTCAATGGGTTATGTAGCACTCTAACTAAACCGTCATAACATACTCAATACAATCATTTCATAATCCATTCATATTCTCATACTTGGAAACGTGAAAATCATAACATTAATATATAAATTATACGAAATTGTTACATCCAACATAAGAAAAGTACGTACCCGAAAGTCTATACAAGCCAACAAAATTACGAAATGTAAAAGCTTTACAAATCACATGTAGCACCCAAAATTTGAAAAACAAGGTAAAGTTCGACAATTTTAAAATATACTGAAAACTTCATATCTCCAAAATTTAATTGAATCAGATTTAAAAAATTCTACACTTCAAATTGATCAAATCGATATATAACACTAAATAGTAATTATGTTTGGATTGAGAGAGATAAAATTTTGAAGATATCAGTATAATTAACTTAATTTAAAACCCTTAATTAACCTTAATTACATTCTTAATGGCTCGTACCCCTCACTGTAGCCAACTGATCCCCACACATTACACAATATGTAATGATTTGATGTGATGTGATCATGCAACTGTGAATAAGCCGAGGATACTTAAGTGTTGCATGTTTGCTTCCTAAATCTTCCTCACGCGAAGGAATTCTGCCTGGGTTACTATATCTGAGAGCGAATAGGGAGAGCGCGCCGCATGCCAAGGAGTCGTAGCGCGCGGTAAGGGCTTCCGGGGACATTTTGATAAGTACGAAAAATCTCTTTCACGATATTTAAGATATTCCTTTCCTTAATCTTGTTTCTATTTTGAAGTTTGCCAAGAATTTATGCATTTGTTTCCAGTAGACTTAACATGCGTCGAAATTGATTTGTGAGATTCTGTAAGGGCTTCTAACATGAGATGAACGAGGGAAAAGGAAGATTAAGGGAATAAGAAGAAGAGGAAAGAAGAATAAACAATATCGAATAGGTGGATTTATGTCGAGAAGCCCGTTTGAGGTATGTTTTGACAAATGAGTTAAATTTTGGGTTAAATCACGATATGAGCCCATATTTTATGAATTTCTACGATGTTTATGATGATCAGGCTGTTTACACGAGGCTAGCTGACATCGAGGTGACAAACCATTGCGTGTAGTCAGATAAAATAATCTCATGCTAACTTAAGAAAAATAATTATCCATAAATTTTCTTGTGATTCAACGTTAGACACTTATGCATTTAAAATTTTTTACATATTCTGGATGGATACCTGTATTATGTATGAATACAAGTTGACTTTTCTTACAATACATGTGTTGTTATGCTATGCTATGATACAATCAATATGCTTATAAAATCATTGCTTGCAGGCATTCATTTGCTATGATTCAAACATGATACATGAAATTCCTGTAATGAAAGATTATACAGGGATGAAGATTTAAATGTCACAATTCACGAGTGATGTTATGGGCAGATTAATACATGATTGCTTGTAAGAACACATGTAGGGATGAGGTAATCCCAAATTTCGGTGTTTAGACTCTAATGAATTTTGAGAAGAGTTGTGATCAGACGGTGACAAAACATAAAAAACTTTTAGAATTAGGGGGCTTATTCATAACTGCTATATTTGAGAGACTTAACCTTTATTAATAGTTAATATGTCCTTTGAGGCAGGATGACGACCCAAGATATGACAATATATGAAAATAATTGAGGCTTATACATTACGCAAGTCATTGCTATGATGTTATGATTATATGGCTATGATGATATTGTTATAATGACATTGTTATGATTATGAACATGTTCATAAATATATGCTTATGACTACATATGAATGAAATGAAATACACGTTTTTATACAACAATCACAACTTTCTACACCATATATATATTTTCTACATGTGTTATACAATCTTAGTATGTATGACTTGTGTACGGATATGTACAGTTACCTACGAGCATGCACAATGTTTATTTTCCGTATATAAAATCTTATTTTAGTGTTGATTATTTTGTCGAGCTCACTGTTGCTTACTCTTTGTTGTTTACATTTAAGAAGGAGAAAGAAGCACTAGGGCGAGTAGCCAGACATAACTTGTACAACATTTAATAAGGGGTAAGAAACACTAGGGCAAGTATTCAGGCATAACTTGTACAACATTTGATAGTTTTGGGAGTTTATATAAGTTTTTGGGGATGTATTTTATTTATGTTAGACTTAGCCGTTTTATATAGTTTATATATTTTGATGATATGATTTTTCATGCTTCCGAGTATATGTGAAAATTAATGAAATGAATTGTATCAAATATATTTCCAGAAATTTAGTTAGACTAGTTCATCATCGACTAGGTCCTAATTCTATAAGTCAGAATGGGTGTTGGTGATAATTTAGTTTGACAAAATTTTCCATCTTTGTCGCATTTCGGCCAACCCTTAAGGGGGGCAATTGCAGTGTGACATCACACATAGCTACTCGCCCTGGTGCTCCTTACCCCTTCTTATAAGTCAACAATGTAGAGTGAACAACAACAAGCTTAGCAAAATAATCAAGCTAAAATAAGAATTATACACGAAAAAGAAATAATGTGCATGCTCTTATAAAATTGTACATGTCCACCACAAGGCACAACATGCTAGAATTGTATAAAACATGTAAAAGAAAAACAGAGTGTAAAACATTATGAATGTTGTATAAAACATATCATTCAATCATTTGTAGTCATAAGCATGAAATCATACGCATGTCATAAGAATCATTAATCTAATCATAGCAATGTCACTTATAATTGTATAGACCCAACTATTTCCATGTCATGTCATATAATTGAGCTGTCAATCAGCCCGCAAATTACATTTGCTATTGATAAAGGTTACCCCCATAGAAATTATCAATAGCCCTTGGTACCAACGGTTCCCGACGTTCCGTTTTTTCATCTGATCCCAATAGTTCTCAGAGTTTTGTCACTGCCTGAATACTAGAAATCGAGAACCCCCATATCCCTATCATCTATACTTGCAAATACTCATGTAATAGTCTACCTATAACATCATTTATGATATTTCTTAAAACATAATTCTCGTAACAAACATTCATCGGACATTTCATATATCATATACATTAATCATAACAAAAGAATGCCCGCAGACATCATAGCAAAATCACATGTATCGTAAAGGGGAAATAAATTTGCATTCATACATTCAATGCAGATATTCATCCATAACATATAAGAAATTCTAAATGCTACAGTATCAAACATGGAATTACATGAAGCCTACATAATTGTTTTCCTGAGTTTAGCGCATAATTATTTCACCTAACTAGACGAAGCCCTAAGACGACTTTCCATATGCTCGTCTCGAGCTCACCGCATCATGTAAACAACATGAAAATCATAAGCATCTTAGGAGTACATGGAATTTTGAATCATTTTGTAATTTAACCCAAAACTTAACGAAAGTACAAAATCTTACCTCAAACGAACTTTTCCAACATAACTAGCCCTTCTCCAATCTTGCTTATTCTTCTTCCTATTCCCATAACCTTTCTGGTTACGTGCTAAAAATCCTTACGAAGTCCAACAAATCAAGTTTGTTGCTTCCGACACAAGTTTGTCTCCGCTGCAACTACCGAAAATGCAAAAGTGCATAAATTCATGGTATACGTCAAAATAAAAGTGTAAGAAAGAAAAAAAAAGATTTGAAATAGCATGAAAGAGGGTTTCCTACTCACCAAATTCTCCTTGGAGGTTTTGGATTATCGTCTGCAATACTCTGCATTAGCACAACTCCCATCTACTAAAGTGGTCGATCGCAGAATACCCTAGGCTCGCGAAACCGAAAGCTATATAGAGATATGAAGGGAGAGAGACACTTAAGGTGACCCCTCTTGGATTTCAACCATCATATCTATCCTACAGTCGAAAAATGCGTGAAATGGCAGTTTGGAACAATAAGAAGGCAAAATTAATGATTTAATTAAGATAATTAACTCAATATCTTATTATTTTTATATCTTCAATTCCGATCATAATTCCTATATAGTGTTACATATCGATTTGATTGGTTTGATACATAAAATTTTATAAAATTGCTTTGATTAAATTTCGGGGGATGTGAAATTTAGGATACATTTTAAAATTACTGAATTTTTACCTGATTTCTCAAATTTTAGGTGTTACAGAGTTTGAGTTGTTTATCTAGTGCATTAGCTCATTTACAACCTACTTGCACGTTTAAGCTAAAGCCAATCTAGTGGCTGAGTTTACCAAATTTTACAGTCGAGATTCACCANTTTTAGGTGTTACAGAGTTTGAGTTGTTTATCAAGTGCATTAGCTCATTTACAACCTACTTGCACGTTTAAGTTAAAGCCAATCTAGTGGCTGAGTTTACCAAATTTTACAGTCGAGATTCACCTCACCCATTTAAACTCGTCATTTTTTATGTTTGATGTGATTAAAGATTTAATCCCCGCTACCAAACTTACAAACAGATGGTCATCTAATCTTTGGATACTCAAAAACCAAGAAGGAAGAAACCCCCACAGAAACATTTATTCCACCAAGGCAACTTACAAAAACTACAAATCTTTATCTTAGAGGGAGATTACAAGCTTATATAAAACAAGTTAAATTCGAAAATGACAGAAAAGTCACCGTCCCCAAATGCGAATTCTGCGGCTGCACCTTCAAGACTTCTAACTTCTAAAACCCAGCTGCTTTACTTCTACATTGTGATCATTTGGGCACAAAGAATTTAAGCGAAGCATCACTATGGAAGAAGAAGCATGTGTTTTGTGTCTGACTCGCCTTCACTGTGGCAGCAACACATGCTGGACATGGTCAAAATCAAGGAGTGGAGGTTAAGTAAACGAAGGTTTGTGGCTGGTCATCATCATCCAGGGGTGCACCGGTTTAGGGTGAGGGAAAATTTATATTATTAATTGAACCAGAATAGGCTGAACTGGACTGAAATGAGTGCGATGAAAAGCTGCAGAGCCAATAACACGTGGGCATTTGATGCGAGAACTTTAGCGTTGAATGAAGTGACACCACAACTTCGCTAACTCGTGGCACATGAGAAAGACCCGTAATGTGGCTTCTTTGGNAGCATGAAAGAGGGTTTCCTACTCACCAAATTCTCCTTGGAGGTTTTGGATTATCGTCTGCAATACTCTGCATTAGCACAACTCCCATCTACTAAAGTGGTCGATCGCAGAATACCCTAGGCTCGCGAAACCGAAAGCTATATAGAGATATGAACGGAGAGAGACACTTAAGGTGACCCCTCTTGGATTTCAACCATCATATCTACNTCCCATCTACTAAAGTGGTCGATCGCAGAATACCCTAGGCTCGCGAAACCGAAAGCTATATAGAGATATGAAGGGAGAGAGACACTTAAGGTGACCCCTCTTGGATTTCAACCATCATATCTATCCTACAGTCGAAAAATGCGTGAAATGGCAGTTTGGAACAATAAGAAGGNTTGCACCGCATGGCTATTGAAACAGAATTTTAACAAGCTTGACTCCTATTATACATATGCCATTTTTCTTGAATGTTATGCTGGAACATGTCAAACATTCCAAGAAATTATTTGGCTCTTCTAACTGCAAACAAAAAATCCACTCTACAAAGCCCTAATATGAGCGCTTCAACCTAATTACATGCAACTAAAAACACAATCCAAATGTTTCAAACCACAGACTAAAAAGAAAAAAGCATAATAAAAGTCACTCAAAAGTAAAATGTAGAATTCTGTCATTCTTTTTCTGATATTTTTAGGCCTCTACAAAGTTAGAAAAAGAGAGAGCAAGGAGATCAGTGTTTTTATGGAATATGTATAATAGTTTTTTATGAATATGAACTTCTGGACATTAAAGCTCAATTAAATAAAAGGATGATATTCCATTCCCTATACTTACGATCAAGGGCAAGAAAGATAACCAGAAATATGCATGCCATCCTGCACAAACGTACGAAATTTAAAAGAGTAAGTATTTTGGTTTTTGTTCAAACCAGCACCCTTAAAAAATCATATTACAAAATAATTAAAAAAACAAGCACAGCATATTGAACATCATTCGATATTACGAAAAACATATTTCAGAAAGTGACAGCATGTTGGAAATAACTGGAATGCTAAAAAATTCTGGACGCTTGTCTAATAACAGAAAAAATTTAGTGTTGGAGGAAATGTGATACCGGAGTAAACCCAAGCCACAATAAAATAAATATTATTACCAAAAGCAAAAAAATGGTTAGAATCAAACACACTTGATAGGGAAATTACAAAAAACTNCAGAAAAAATTTAGTGTTGGAGGAAATGTGATACCGGAGTAAACCCAAGCCACAATAAAATAAATATTATTATCGAAAGCAAAAAAATGGTTAGAATCAAACACACTTGATAGGGAAATTACAAAAAACCCAAACTCATACTAGGGCAATCCACGGGTTGTGGAGGTCATCTAGGTGGTCGGGGAGCAATGGTTGGTGGCTGAAATGAGTTGGGGGTGATTGGGAAAGCAAAAGGAGGGGCTGGAATCACGTTGGCAGCAAAGTGAAGGGCAGGGACAACGAGGGCAGCAACTGGGATGGCAAATGGAGAGGCGAGGTGCGGTGGGAAAGGATGAAACAGCTAGGGGACAGCAGGAAAACAGCAAATTTAATGTTTTCCGGGTGAAGGCAGTTAAGGGACTAAGCGGGAGACTAAAGGACAACAAAAGGCGGCTGTCAAGGGCAGTGGTAGCAAGAAAGAAGGGCTGGAATGGGAAGACTTAAGTGAAAAGAGCAAACAAATGTTGTCTGGGGCGGCTGCAGCAATAGTGGATTGCAGGGAGCATCATTGGGAAGATGCAGAAAGGGATCGGAAAGATAATCACAACATCAAGAGAGAAATACAGCCCGAGCACCATACAATCCCTTGAATATAGCCCTCGAAGGGCGAAGAACCGACACCAGAGGCTGCCCTAAATAAAATACACAAAAAACAAAAAACTTAAACACATGAATCAAATATATAAGCCCAAGCTAATTAAGATTGGGGCCATTATTGAAAGGAGGCGCCAAATCCACGTAAGGAAGGTCGGTCAGCCCTCAATTCAATGTTCTAAACTGGCTTCAAGTCGTTGGGAGGGTTTCGCGAGTGGTCCAGTTCGCGGATCGGTCATGAGACTGTAGCATGTCTTGGAAACGAGAGCAGACACGCTCCCGCGTTAGTCTCCCGGGAATGGAGGAGCTTCGACCTCATCATTGGAAACTTTTGTTTTCTCAAAAAATTAGGTCGACCACTTGAAGGTAGTGGAAATGTTGCAAGCTCCCAGTAGGTCAATTCTGCAGGCGTTGTCATTCCAATTATAACCCAAATAGAATAACTATCTATTATTGACACAACTTGAGTTAGAGATGCATAATGACATNAAACTGGCTTCAAGTCGTTGGGAGGGTTTCGCGAGTGGTCCAGTTCGCGGATCGGTCATGAGACTGTAGCATATGTCTTGGAAACGAGAACAGACACGCTCCCGCGTTAGTCTCCCGGGAATGGAGGAGCTTCGACCTCATCATTGGAAGCTTTTGTTTTCTCAAAAAATTAGCTCGACCACTTGAAGGTAGTGGAAATGTTGCAAGCTCCCAGTAGGTCAATTCTGCAGGCGTTGTCATTCCAATTATAACCCAAATAGAATAACTATCTATTATTGACACAACTTGAGTTAGAGCTGCATAATGACATCGATTCTCATGAGCCGAATCGCGAGCAAGTAATTATATAATTAGCTTCTCCCACTCCTCATACTCTACTAGATGTATCAGATAAACAAGTATGTGAGAATCAATTCAGGGACAAATTCTATGGCAGACTGCGCCACTCTCACAAGCAAGTACTCAGAAGAGATCTCTTCTTCTATGGTAAGATCTGGATACCATTGAAGAATTTTCTTCTCCTTAAAAATCTTAAGGCAATTTCCCTCACTATAGTTCCTCGATCATGCCCGAACATCTGTTGGTGGGTAAATTGCTGAACCGATTTTACTACCCAAAGGACTCCATATAACATTCTAGAGGTAGCTTAAAAGCT
>JXCR01145065.1:55579-65989 GCA_002079205.1 Phalaenopsis hybrid cultivar | reverse complement strand
GTGATGGTTGGTACCTCAACTCTACCAAAATACCCATCTTGACCTTTTACCCTTAAAACACCTCAAAATTACCAAAATACCCCTCCATAGCTCAAAATCCCAAAAATTCCAAAAATTCTCAAAAAATTCTAATAAATCCCAAATATTCGCAATTTCATTTCTCTCAACTACCACAAAATACAATTTGGCCAATTTGACCATCTTTAACCAAAATCCCCAAATTACCCTTTAAAGACCCAAATCTAACTCAAATGTCCATTAACTTGATCTCAATTGACCCCAATTCCAATCCTAAACTAAAATTAACTTTTAATATGACCAAACTAAACCAAATCCAAGCCTAATTCACTCATTATTTGAGCTCAATTTTAATTTAGGTCAAATCCCCAATTTTGACCATATGACCTAATCTCACCAAATTGAACCCATAGCCTAGTGAATTGGCCAAAATTAATGTTGAAAAATCTTTATGACATTCATATACATCAAAATAAACCATCAATTGCCCTTGGTGAAGCCTCAAATCCATTTTATTTTGGCCTAAATCTAAAATTCCCAAATTTAGCCCCAAATTGGCTAAGTCCCTAAATTTCACCCAATTGATTGTCTTAACCTCAAAATTGTCATCCAATTCATGTTGAAAACTCTTCATGAGGTCCCTATTGACCATTTATAACAAAAAATTTGGACTTAGCCCCAAACTAGACCCAAGCCTAGCCCAGCATGTCCAAATTGATTAAAGTTCAAAATTCCCACAAATTGACCCTTCAATTGAGTTCAAAAACACTTCCATCCTTCACCAAAGTTGTTCCTTATGATCATCTACACCAAATAAAACAATTATTTAGGAAAATTTACATGGCTAGCCTAGCCCAAACTCAAGCTTTGGACATTTACACTCACTTGGACCCTTTCACCAAAAATTGACTTAACCATGTCTAAGCCACCAAAGTAATGATTTCATAGCCACAAAAACCTTCCTAAAGACCAGAATAAACCCTCCTAAAATCACCATGACAAGCTATGATCCAATGGATCCCCAAATTAAAGGATTTTACCCATTTTTGGACTTAACTTGAAATATCTCCAACATCATCACTCACCCCTGACTTCCCTGAGCCAAGAGGTTACCAATGCTTGGCCGGCCAGCCACCTTGGTGGCTAGAAAATGGCCAAAACCATGGCCAAGACAAGGGATTTTCACCCAATTCAAACCCAAAGGGCAAATCAGCCCAACCGCTCATTGGAGCTTCTCTGCCCTCCACATAAGCAACCAAATGCACCCCTCAATTGGCCCTGGTAGCCAGCCTAGGCCATTTTATTTAAACTCCCCCTCCTTGGCAAAAGAAGAGAGAGCTTGAAATTATTTAGGGAGACTCTGTAAAACTTCTTTAAGAGCTTCCTGGAGACCTCTTGAGCTTAACTAAACCTTCCTTAACCACTCAAATCCATTGTTTGAGTTCAATTTTGGAGCTCAATTTCATGGCCGAAACAGGACATCCTCCAAACCACCACAAAATTCAAATTAATTGTACCCACACCATCCCAACATCAAGAGAAGAAGATCCCCCATAAAGGCCCCATCAGCCGACCACCCTAAGGTGGACTTCGACCAAACCCCCAAATCGGCCTTGATTGAATTTGGGTCCAGGCATTTCACCATAACCAGAGGATCCATCCCTAGGCTTCTGGCACCAACATAAAGATTCTACAAGCATCCAATCGAGGCTACCCCTCTTGGACCAAGGTATTCAAAGTTAACCCGAAGCCGAGCTTCTTTTAATTATTCATGAATATAAAGTCAATTTAAGGGTTTATCAACCATATGGATGTGTTCTACTAGTCAATACAAGAATTTGAAAAAAAATTACTCAATTTTGTTAAGAATCGAGTGAGATATTAGCGTTTTAAAATGGACAGTTTTTGGGTCCATTTCATTTGGGATGATGACCAGTGACCGTCAGATCGAGCGTGTATTGATCGGATGGCCCTGATTGCGTCGGATAGACTGCGGTCCGATAAGAGCCGGAACGAGCTGGCTGGCGGCACCAATCACACAGCGACACGTGGCCTGTTGGACCCGTACGAGGTTGACATGGATAAGTAGGAAAATAGGGGCTTTTTCTTATTTATTTAATCCCCAAAATTTAAAAAATACATAACTTTGTGTGGGAAAATCACAAAAATAAAATAAAAATACCCTCTTGCTCAGTGAACAGAGCACAAATAATGTGAAATAAATTTCAAGTCCATTTGATGCATAAAATATTTTTAATTAATTAAACACTAATTCGATCATTTGATTATCCATGCATATTGACACATCGCCTTGGCTTGAAATTTTTGTATGTTGTAGCCTCTGTTAAGGGAAACATTCTCTGAGTTTTTCAAACTCAGATGAGGTTCCTATACAGAAATCCATATTTTTCAAGTTTTTTCACATTATTTCCTTACAATAATCATGGAAATTATCATATTGATTATAAAATTCTAAGAAAATTTTGAAAGGTTCACAATAGAGAAACTTTTGAAAATAATTTCATGGGTCAAGTCATTTAAAATATCCTTAAATTTTACAAATTCTAAATCACTAAGATAATTAATTTTGAAAAATACAAAAATTTCAATAACTTGATTTTTGAACTTCACTGTGATTTATGATCTAGAGAACTCATCATAAAAATTTCAAAATGTTTTGAGTTCATTTGACAACTTAAATTGATTTTTGAAGATAAATACCACTCTTGGCATTTAAATGTTTTTTTAAAAAATTAAAATATAACCTAAAAAATATAAGTTAAAATTAGAATATTTTTCCTGATTTTCTAAATAAAGATATTGAATTTCAAAGTTTAAAAATAATTTTTAAAAGGCTAAAAATGAGTTTTCATTAAAATAATTCCAATAAATCAAGGAAAAATAAAAAAAATATAAAATTTGCTCCTTTAAGTTCTCTGACCTTAGGGAGATTTTTCAAAAATATAAAATTTAATTTTCACTCCATGAAATATTTTATTTTTATTAAACAACTAAAAATTTAAAATAATTCTAATAAATCACATAGAATTCAAAAAATTATAAAAATTAATTCAAAGGCTCCTCTAGTTTAGGTCTACCTCTAGTAAAAATTTCAAGAGATTATAATTTATCTTGGTCAATTTAGGAATTTTCTTTGAAAAATCCTATTTTTGCATGAAAATAATTATATAAATTAAATTAAACTTTAAAAAATCACATTTTCACCTCTGATGTTTTAATTGACCCATAAATGAGGTAGGATAAAAATTTCAAAGTCATTTGAATTGAATTTGACAAATTATGAAATGTTAGAGCCTTAGGGGCAAATGTGTAATTTTGGAAATTTAGTCTTAATTAACATTTAGGCTTAATTCAAGGAGGGAAAATGGGTAACCTCTGATCTTAAATCAATTTATTTGATGATTGAAACACAAGGGTTGAATTGGTAGAAACCAATCTTAATCAATTTATTTGATTTTGAAACATAAAGGGGTTTAATTATTAGAAACCAACCTCACTTTCTAATCAATTTATTTGATATTTGCAACACAAGGGGTTAATTGGTAGAAACGAATTTCACTTTCTTAATTAAGATTAATAAATTTCTAAATTATTAAGATTTGGAAGTTTATTAAAATTAAATGATCCTAGACTTAGGGGGTATGACTTTTGAAGTCAATAACTAATCAATTTAATACCCCTCTTTTGATTTTCAAATAAAAATCCAAGTCATGAATCATGATCACTTAAAGCTTAACCATTTTCAAAACTAATTAAGAAACTCACCTAGGTCTTAAGGGCTTAGTGGTGACTTAGGCTAAATCAAAAATTGATTAAACAAGAATCCAAATCATGAATCACGAACACCTAAAGTTTAACCCTTTTCAAAATTAATTAAGACACTCACCTAGGTCTTAAGGGCTTAGTGGTGACTTAGGCCAAATCAAAATTGACTAAATGAGGATTAGGGCTAGGCGTTAAGGGGTTTAGTGTGACTTAAGCCAAATCAAAATTGACTAAATGAGGATTAGAGAAATAAACATAATTATATCAAACATCCTTAAAACACCACTAATCAAAATTGACTAAATGAGGATTAGAGAAATAAACATAACTAAATCAAACATCCTTGAAACATCGATTGACTAAAAGAGGATTAGAGAAATAAACATAATTATATCAAACATCCTTGAAACACCACCTTGACTAAATGAGGATTAGAGAAATAAACATAACTAAATCAAACATCCTTGAAACACCACTACGTGACTTTTGAGGATTAGAGAAATAAACATAATTAAATCAAACATCCTTGAAACACCACTAAGCCCAATTTGGATTAAAAATTTGGCTAAGTGTTCAAATTACACTGACTTGCATCTTTAAGGGCCTTCACCCACATAATTTTCAAATTAAATGATAAGTGATAATTACCCTATTCTTAGGGATAATTGAGACATCAATGTTCACTGAGTAATAAGGATATTTACAGGATGAACCATTAAGTAACATAATAAGTTTAAATGGACTCGAGGCTTTTCACCAATTGGTGAGAGGGAGGCATGTACCTGCTTCCCTCTCCTAACTTGTTGGATACCTCAGAGGCCTATTAAACTTAATATTCTTTGCTCAATGGAATCATCCTTAATTAAACTTTTAAGGACTCACCAAGATATGACATTGGGTTAGGAAAATTACCAAAATTTTACCTTTCCTGCTCTTCATAAACTGCCTTAACATGCATCTTAAGTTTCAGGTGGTGGAACGAGAAGACTCGCCAGGTACACTTTTACAGTTTTCAGCATTGTCTTTCTTGTACTTTCATACTGTACTTTTATACCTATAAATTTGCATGATAAACAACGATGTCACGCTGCATAAAAACTAAAACCATCAGGATAGCCACATAACCAAAACCAAAACTGATAAAATTCACCCCCATAACCTTCAAAACATAAAACAACTCAAAATTTAATCACAAACATCACACAAAACCTCAACTACAACTAAATTAAGATGTATTCATCTGATGATCAGGAATTCCTCGGAGGAGGTAACCTACGGTTGCTAATGAGGCTTCCCATGGCTTAAATGAAATTATGGAACTCATTAAGTTGGGTTTAGTAAGTTCATTTGGACTAAATGAATCCAATAGAAAATAGTGATGCCGGAACGAGGAAACCGTAGGATCCTAATTCATTTGGACTAAGTGAATCCAATAGAAAATAGTGATGCCGGAAAGAGGGAACCGTAGGATCCTAATTTTGGACTAAGTGAATCCAATAGAAAAAAGTGGTGCCGGAATGAGAGAACCGTAGGATCCTAACTCGTGTCGCTCTAATCAAATTTAATATGCCCTCATAAAATTTAAAGAACTTCAACCATAGGGCCAAGTGATTTGACATTATAACTTGACACACTAGATAACTCAAACTCATCGTGGCAAGGAGCTTAGAGCTAGCATGGTGGGCAGCACGACTATCTTCAACAGCAAAACCTGTATTCCCCAACTAAACCAATCTTCCTTCCATAGACTTAAACAACAAATCCATAGGAACTTGAGGTTGCTTGCTTATGCAACGTAAATCCTTACCTTATCTTTAGGCCTTAGCATAGCCCTTCTATACAATATAAGCTCTAACTTGTTATAGGATTCCGAGGTTATCGTTTGTCACGACCTAAATCCTCACATCTTTAAGGCTATTTGTGATCATTTCACATAAATGTAAGCCTTAACTAATAAAATTGGCAGGATGAAACACCTAAATATTTCTTCTCAAAACTGAAACCAAACATTAGGATAGCTTGGGAAGTCACCGGGGTTCTCCTCTGGATCCATGACATCCCCTAGTTCCTCTTCCTTTGGATTCCACAACAAAATGTTCCAAATTTGAACCAATCCCCTTTCACACCTCTATGTCTGATTTCATTAAAGAGCCTTACCCTTTGAAATTCCTTGAAGATAATATTCCTTGATTTTTATTGAGAGTCTTCTTAGGTGACTTTGATCATTTAAGATGTAATTATCTATAGAGGCTTGCCCTTATTGGAAGCATGTCTGAACCCAGCTTAATATAAACCCTATTTAATCCTTTATATTAAATAAGGGAACTTGTCGGCAAATACAAAGGTTTTGCAGACCAAACGGAAGTGATACTTTCCTTAGTTTATTTGATCGAGCCTCATCCTCAAGTCTTGTGTTTATCCTTCAGGGCAGATAAAAGATCTGATCGAGCCTCATCCTCAATTCTTGTGTTTATCCTTCGGGATAGATACAAGATTTGAGGACATAGCTCTTTCATTTTAAACTATGAAAAATATGGGGTCAATTTGATTTCATACTTCAACGTCCTTCTTTAAACTATGAAAAATATGGGGTCAGTTTGATTTCATACTTCAACGTACTTCCGAAGCGGGCTACGGGACTTTGATTCCGGAGACCGATAACTTCTTATAGGCAACTCCCCTCCACACCTGAAATAACGCCGGCACTAACATAAAAAAAAAATCTGGATTTTTTGTAGAAAGGAGATCACTTGGGATATTCAGCTTGACCACCCTCAATTTGTCCATTTATCTTTCAAGACTACTGGATACTTTGGGTTTTCCACTTTTGTCTATTCTGGTTGTACCAAAATTGATAGAATGGAACTATGGTCTTGCTTGCACAATATCAGTGAAATTGTTGGCTGGTGGGGGTGATTTTAATTGCATTACCACCTCTGTTGAAAAGTCTGGTTGTAGAACCCCCAATTTAGCCAAAATGAATCTATTTTTTGATAATATTCTTTAGTCTGGCTTGTTTGATATTGGCTTCAAGGCTCCAAAATTTACTTGGAAAAGAGGAGCTATCTGGGAGAGACTTGACAGGATTTTGTTCAATGATTTATGGTGTCAACACTTCCTTCATACTTTTGTTACTCACCTAAGTCTTACTGGTTTTGACCACACCTCTTTTGATCTCCATTACTTCTTCTGCTCCTCTAAGTTCTCCTGCTTTTAGATATCTCAATATGTGGTTTGACCACCCTTCTTTTCTTAATATTGTGACTGATTCTTTACACACTTCTATGATTTTGGACCCTTGGTCCAAACTAGTCTATCCGCATTTAAAGGTCAATAAAGCCCTGAAAGCTTGGGGTTAGAGTTCCTTTGGAATGTTTTTTATGTTGTGGAATCTGATGAAAAGGAGGTACTGAAGTTGGAAAAGACTGTATTAGCAGATGATGGGGAGAAGATTTTTGTTATTAGCTACCCAAGAGAAACTACTCACTGCTATTGATAGACAAGATAAATTTCTTAAGCAAAAAGCTGTTTCAATCACTTTAAGGAAGGAGATAGGAATACCAAGTCTTACCATGCATGCATAAAATATAGAATACTGTGTAATACCATTCATAAAATTCAAAATTTTGAAGGAACCTAGCTTTCTTGAAATACAACTATTGCTCAAGATGTTGTTTTACACTTTCAGAAGATTTTAACTCAGCCTGCTACCCAAAGAATATATATAGACAAAACTTACTCTACTGAAGAGATTTCTTACACCTCAAATCTTACCCTTGCTCACCCTCCTACTATACTCAAATTTTGGCATGCCCTCCAATCTTTTGATAGCTCTAAAATTGTTGAACCTGATGGCCTTACCTCAGATTTTTAAAAGAAAACTTGGGATATCATAAAAGGTGAGGTGGTTGCTACCACTAAAAGTTTTTTCCTAGGCTCTTCTATGCCTCAGTACTTCAATGCTTCTAGTATTGTACTCATCCTTAAATCCCTCTAATTAGAAGAATTGGAATGATTATAGACCCATTAGTCTCACTTTTGTTATCAGTAAACTTATTAGTAAGATCATTGTTGACAAACTCCAATCCCATCTTGGTAGATTTATTTGTGAAAATCAATTTACACTTATTAAGGGCAGATCTATTATAGATAATGTGCATTTTTCTCAAGAGATTATTCTGGATTTGGAAAAACCCTGTAGAGGTGGTAATCTAATCTATAAACTTGATATCAGGAAAGCATATGCCACAATCTGCTGGGATTTCATTTTGGATGTTCTGTCTACTAGAGGTTTTTCAACTGATTTTTGTAGTCAATACACAGTTGGCTTAAGGATAATACTCATTCTGTTCTTATTAATGGACAAGCCTAGGGATCTTTCTCTGCTTCAAGAGGTTTAAAACAAGGAGATCCTCTTTCTCCCATAGTTTTCATATTAGTTCTTAATTATCTCTTTCAAATGTTCTATAGAAGTCTTCTCCCCTATAGTGATGCCAAATATCATCATAAATCTAAAGTAGTTGTTTCCCATCTAGCTTATGCAGATAACATTTTGGTGTTTTCAAGTGATAACAAGAATGTAGTGAAGAAAGTGATTAAATGTTTACAGCTTTTCCAAATTCATTTTGGTATAAAATTTAACCTAGACAAGTGCATTGTTTATTTCAATCAGAACACCCACCTAACTCATAAGCAATGGATCCTTGCTTATACCAGATTTACTAGCTCCAAACTGCCAATCAAGTATCTTGGAGTTCAGCTCTTAAAAGGAATATCTAAGCAAATTTAATTTGAGGATGTGCTGGGGAAAATCTCTGCTACTTAATCTAGTTGGACACACTCCTTTTAATCTAATGGGGGTCAAATTACTTTGTTGAAGAGCATACTTACTACTTTTCTCTCTTACATTCTTCAGATGACTAATATGAAGAAAAGTACTCAATTGTAATTGGAAAGGGGTTTTAATACATTTCTTTGGGCTGTTCAGAGACAACAACTTCACTGGGCTAGTTGGCAAAAGTTAGTTAAACCCACTTTGGCTGGTGGCATTGGTTTTAAGGGTTTACAACACCTTCTTCAAGTCAACCTCCAAAAGCTTTGGATTAAGTTTAAAGAGAAACATTCTCTTTGGGCAAAATTTATTTTTGGTAAGTGTTGCAAGGATGGTCATCCTAACACTGTAAATAGAAAACTTTAGGATTCCAGGTATGGGTCGGTATGCTCAGAGTTAGAAATCAGGCTGAAGAGTTATTCCTTTGGGATCTTGGTAATGGTAAGATTCATTTTTGGCAGGATTCCTAGTGTCCAAAAGAGATGTTGTAACCTATTTTTGATCATACCAATACTCAATTAACAGTGGCTGACTACTGGAATGGGGACTTCTGGTCACTGTGTATTCTCTAAACTATTCTGTAGGCACAATCAGCTATGCAAATTAGCAAAATTTAGTTTGACAAATCTAGAGCTGATATACTGGTTTGGCAAGAATGTATAGATTAGAGCTTAAATAAATCAATTTATCTTAAACTTAACAATTGGGAACAAAAGCCTTTGGGAGATCTCATTTAAAAGAAAGGTTTGTCCCCTTCTACATCATTTTTCAGCTGGAGAATTCTTCAAGGGCTGCTCCCCACGGATGATATCCTTAAGCTCAAAGGATTAAGAGGTCCTTCTCAATGTTATTTATGTGTTTAGGAGGAGGAATCTATTCCTCATTTTTTCTTTAAGTGTGGATATTCTAAAGAGGTATGGTATGATTTCTCAAACACCTCACTATAAATATTATTCATTTGAAATGGTCCAATATTTACCTCTGTTGAAAGAGCTAGAAGTCTTCTAAGGTTGGTATCATTCCTTTCATGGTGGCTTGGTTCCTTTGGATGGCTAGGAACAAGGCCAAATTTGAAGGACAGACCCTCACTGTGTCACAGTTGACTAGAAATTGTATCTCCTATCTTCATAAATTAATACACCACCAAAGATTCTCATACATATGCTCTTATCCCCCCCTTGAAAGACCATTTACTCCCAGTACTACATTTGATTGGATTTTTCTTGACCGTCCATTCACCAAAATTAATAGTGATGTTAGTTTTTCTCAGTTGGGTGCTGGTGTGGGTGGGGTGTTCAGGGACCATACTGGATGCTGTCTACTATTTTTTTAGGCTCCTGTCTATGTTGAAGATGCACCTGAAGCTAAGTTGATTATTGTTTTTTAAGCAATTACCCTTGCTAAGATGAATCAGTTGCACCATTTATTACTTGAAGGAGATTCAAAGTCCTTTTACTGTTGTTGCGGGAAGGAAGGCACTCCTCTTGGTACCATTTACAATGGGTCAACAAGATTCAATTCATGATAGCTAGTATGAATGTTCAATTTTCCTTTATATACAGGGAAGGGAATAGACCTACAAATTGGCTTGCTAGGTCTGGACCCTTCTCCCTTGAGTGTGTTGTCTCTTGCTCCCCCTCTTTTCCTCTCCTCTTATTGCTGTCTGGGGATACATTAGAAGCTCCCCATCTAAGAGTTTTAACTTGAGCTTTAGTTAATGAAATACTAACCCTTATATATATATATATATATATATATATATATATATATATATA
>JXCR01145065.1:2542-54976 GCA_002079205.1 Phalaenopsis hybrid cultivar | reverse complement strand
ATATATATATATATATATATAATGTATTTTATGGATGGACAGAGAAAACAAATGATCTGGAATAGTTGGCAGAAGGTGACAAAACCTTTTGTTGCAGGAGGACTGGGGTTTAAAGGTTTTTTAGCATTTACAAAACATCAGCTAGTGCAAATTATAGTTCAGATTCAAATAACAAGACACATTGTGGGCTCAATTCATGCAAGCAAAAAACTGCAGAAGTGTTCATCCCAATGTGGTTTCCAGATAATTGGGTGACTCTAGTACCTAAGGCAACATGGTGAAGGTTAGAAGTGAAGCTGAAAAGTTGTTCTTATGGGACCTGAGCCATGGTAACCTTAAGTTTGGCTGGATAGATGGTGTCCTTTAGAATTACTAGAGCCTCTACATTAGTATCAGAATGTTGATCTCTTGATGAAGGGTTGTTGGGAGGGGAACTCCTGGTTAGCTGAAATCCTAAATACCTTACTCACTGAGTCATCAATTTAAAACATTACCAGGATACCTTTTGACAAGAATAGAAAAGAAAGTCTGGTTCACAATGCCTGCTCCACTCACAGCCTGATTAAAGAAATCTATGGAAAGATCTATTAATGGGAAGAGAAGCCTTGGGATGACTGTTTGTGGAACAAGTTCCTAACCCCCTCAATGTTATTTTTCTGCTAGAGATTGTTCATTAATCTACTAATAACTAATGACTTCCTAAAGTTGAAGGGCCTTAGAGGCCCTTCCATGTGCAGCCTATGCAGGAATGCTGGGGAATATGTAAATCATTTGTTCTTCAGCTGCAAATTTTCCCAAGATGTGTGGAACCCCCTTCCCACTCATTTACACATAATTACCATTAACTTGGAGTGGAATAACCTATTTACATGCTGGAGTGGGTGGCATGAACTAAAGTTTGGCCCTATACCTTTTATTACTGCTTGGTTTATATGAGCAGTTAGAAATCAACACAAATACGATGACATGCCAACAACAACTAGGAAGGTAGTCTCCAATTGCATAGCTTTCATTAGAAAAATCATTCAATTAAAAAACATCCCCAATATCTTGCACATCAGTAGAACAACAACTGCTACTATATTTATAGTGATCAAGGTCTTTTGGTAGAGGCCCGTTCTCCCTTTTATCAAAGTAAACATTGATGGGAGTTATTCTTCACAAAGAGCAGATATTTGTGGTGTGTTCAAAGATAATCAGGGTCAATGCTTAATATTTTTCTCATTCCCTAGTGATTGCTAGTGATGAATGGAAGCTGAAACAATGGCCATGTATAGGGAATTAAAAATTGCTAATAGAAACTAGTGGACATTCTTACATGTAGAAGTGAACTCTTCACAGCTCTAGACTATATGAGATGAAGGAATAACCCCCCTTGAAACATATTGCAGTGGATAAAATAGATGAAGAACTTAATGCATAAGATGAGAGTAATCTTTACTTTCATTTATTGGGAAGGAAATAGACTTGCCAATTGCCAGCAAAAATGGGAGCTGAGTCCCTAAGTGTTAGTGTATCCAGCTCTCCCACACCTCCATTCGCTTTTTTGCTTCAGGGGTATGTTTTTAATGCCCCACGCCTTTGGCTTGTAATCTCTCTTTGATCATAATAATGGTTTATTTTTTGGTATATATATATATATATATATATATATATATATATATATATATATAAATTGAAAGAGCAGCTCATGTCTCCTTATGCGTTAATATTGGAAAAAGTTTACAAAACATTGAGAGGGATAGTGGATCCCCATCTAAAAACCAAAAACCCATCAAAGTCTTAGAGGTTCCACTATCCACATTACAACTCGACACAATCAAAGAAAAGAAAAAAAGTAAAGAAAAGAAACTCAAAAGTACATGTATACCCCAAAAAATGTATACAAAAAAAAGTATACCAAATAACCAAGTAAACCAAAGGAGAGCCATATCTTCAGAAACAATAAAGTAGCGAAACCAACAAGAAGCAAAACAAGTTCATTGTGGAGCGTAGCACACAGTCCTGAAGCCAAAAAACAGTAGTGAGTCCATTAGTCAGTGGAGTCCATAACATCTTGTATGCAGATAATTGAGAAGGGAAGACAACCAAGAAGAGATAAAGAGCACATGTTTCCTTCCAAACAACAACAGTAGAACTTCCTGGTTGTCTCAAAATTAGAAAAAAGTGAAATATGATGTTGCGTAAAAAACTAAAGTAATGAGAGCAACTGATATCAAAAGAAACATCAGAGAAAACAGGGAAGAGGCCAGTGATACACCTAAAATATATTGTATTTTTAGACACATTTTTATACCTATTTTTGAGATATTGCACTTTAATGGAAGGTGTTTTTATGTTTTTCTTGTAGATACAAGTAAAAATGGAAAAGATGCTTAAAGGAGTGAAAAAGGATCAAATTTGGAGCAAAAAAGTGAAAAATTGTGCAAAAGAGTTTTGGTGCCTAAGCACCAGATCCGACGCTTATGCGTGGGTTAAACAGAGAAGGCCACATCTAAGCATCGATACCCAGCGCTTAAGCGCCAGTGGCAGTTATTAGATGAGTAAAATTGATTTTCATGAATTTCGAAGAGTTTTTTGAGACACCAATTGGCTTAATAAGTGATTTTAACCACCATGGACGAAAACTGTCATGAAAGGATATGTCTCTTGGGCAAATACATCGAATGAAGACAAATTTTGAAGATATCCCAATGCACCTCTTGGAAAACAATAAAATAAAGAAGAGAGGACAGTCCTGAAAATATTGGCAAGTTTTGAAAGTTCTTCTCAGGGGAGTTAGTTCGGAGAGATTTTTAGGAACCACTTTTTTATTTACTTTATCCTTTTTGTTATTTTGTTTTGAGTGATTTAAAGAGAAGAGATTCAAAGGAATTTCAAGAGTTTGGTGGAGGACTTGAGATACATTTTTATCTTTTTGTTTTAGACTACTTTTGGTTTTAATCGGGACTTGTTGTTGATTTGACAATGATTTCTTCTTTTAAACTAAAGTGTGGTTTTGTTTTCTCCATAGATTCTGAGTAGTTTTCTTTATCTTTCTTCTTAAAATGATAAGTAATTGAGTTTTGGATGGAAGTTGTGGAGAGTATTGATCTTTAAGTTTGGAAGAAGTTGTGATGATTTAAATCCACACTCTTCATTTACTTCTTGATTTGGCCAATCTAGATGTTAAAATTTGTTGTGAGAACAAGTAAGAATAGGGCTGGTATTGTTTCAGTCAACAATTAGAAAGAATCACATGAGGTTGTATGAATGAGAATGTAATTCATATGATTTAGTGCAAATAAATTTGGAAATAATGTTAAAATTTGTTGTGAGAACATGTAAGAACCGGGCTGGTATTGTCTAAGTCAACAATTGGTTAAAATTTATTGTGAGAACATGTAAGAACCGGACTGGTATTGTCTCAGTCAACAATTAGAAAGAATCGAATGAGTTGGTATGAATGAGAATGTAGTTCATATGTCAGTCAACAATTGGAAAGAATCCCATGAGGTTGTATGAATGAGAATGTAGTTCATATAATTTTAGTGCAAATAAATAGGAAGAATCACATGAGGTTGTATGAGTAAGAATGTAGTTCATATGATTGAGTGCAAATAAATAGGGAAATAGAAGAATCACATGAGGTTGTATAAATGAGAATGTAATTCATATGATTAAGTGAAAATAAATAGAGAAATAATTTTTGATGTGTTAGAGTTAGAGGACTTTAAAGTGATAGGTTAAAGCCCCCAACTTGGTTTATTGTTTTAGGTTTTGATACGAGTTAGAGGGACCAGGTTAAGCCCCCAACTTGGTTTATTATTTTAGGTTCTGATATGAGAATGTTAGCCCCCAGGTGGAGAGAATCAAGGGAACTCTAGAGTGAGAGCTAATTTATTCCCTGCCTACTCGGTCTTCAGAACTATTCAAACTTTAAATTAATCAATGTTGTTTATAACATCTTTAATAAGCCTAGAGAATATTATTGCTCCTATTTGGCACAACATAATTTGCATACTTCCACATCATAATTCTTATACTTATTACTGTTTCATGATAAGAAGAAAGATATTAAGTACTTTTTCTTCTACAAAAAACTTTAGTTATATTTTTAAACTGTTACTGTTTTGTTAAAATATTAAAAATACCAAAAATATTTAAAATTTAAATTCCAGCAAAAATCATTTTTAGTTTAAGTAAATATTTTTTTTAAAATAGAAAAACTTTCTAAAAAGTGCATATTGCATAATCTTCCTTGTGGGTTCGATATTCAGGTTTTAATCAAAAAGTCCTATATTACTTGATAAGGATATGTATACATGCGTAGTATCCCAATATAAATATATATAAATTAAAAAGTTAAATACTTTTTTTTTTCAGGATCAAGTTTTCGGTTTTGTTGCAAAATAAGGAAATTTAAGAGAAAAATACCATCAGAACTATTGTTATACTGTGCATAAGCATTAAGTCGGGATCAAGTTTTTGACGCCGTTGCTGGGGAAGAAAACTAAGTAAATTTTTATTTTTAGAAAGTCTTATTTAAACTTTAAATATTGTATCTTATTTTGTATGTTTTATTTTTTTTATTTTATTTTATGTTAGTGTATGCGTAGTTCAGGTTCTGAAGGACTAGTGCCATATGATTCTGAATTAGAAAGAACTACTAGAAAAATTAGAAAAACCAAAAAAAATTAAAAATCTTGAAAAATCCAAAAAAAGTTACAGAAATGGCAAACCAAAATAATCAAAATGCTGAAATTCGTCAAGAGTTTAGACCTTTAAGAGATTATGTTAACCCTACTGAAATTCATAGAGAGTTTAGACCTTTAAGAGATTATGCCAATCCTACTGTAGATGAACTTTATTGTAGTATTAAAAAACCTACTGTAGTGGCTAATTCATTTGAGCTTAAACCTGCTATTATCCAAATGTTATCAAATAATCACCAACTGAAGATCCAAATTTACATCTTACCAATTTTTTAGAACTATGTACTGCATTTAAATACGATGGTGTTTCATATGATGTCATAAGACTTAGGTTATTTCTTTTCTCACTGATGGATAAAGCTAAGATATGGTTAAATTCATTAGCACCTGGATCTATTAGAACTTGAGGTGATTTAGCATAAAAATTCCCTGCTAAATATTTTCCACCATAAAAAACTATGAATCTTAGAAAAGATATTACATCTTTTAATCAGTTTGAAGAGAAATCTATTTATGAAGCATGGGAATGATTTAAATAACTGTTAAGAAAGTCTCCACACCATGTTATACCAGATTGATTAATAATTCAAATCTTTTCTAATGGATTAACTGGTTCTCTTAGATCTATTATCGATGCCGTTGGTGGTGGTTCATTGATGTCAAAACCATTTCATAACGCTTATGCTTTAATTGAAGAGATGACTACCAATAATTTTCAATGGCCTTCTGAGAAGGTGAATTCAAAGAAACTAGCCAATATTCATGAAACTGAAGCATTTGCTTGTTAGCAAATCAAGTTGCTGCAATTTCAAGGAAGTTGACCAATTTGGAATGAATTTTTCTCAAGTTAGCAAATCAAGTTGCTGCAATTTCAAAGAAGTTAGACCAATTTGGAATGAATTTTTCTCGACCAATTTCCATGATTGAAGAGAATTCATTAGGGCAAATGATAGATTCTTAAACATCATTATAGACTTTGAATGCCATAAATAATAAGCATAATAACCCATATTTCAATTATTATAACCCAGGTTGGAAGAATCATTAACAATTCGAGTGGTAATAATCAACAATGGGGGAACAACCAAGTAAAGCCATTAGGAAACTGGAACTACCAAGGGAATAATAATTATAGATCTACTTATCCTCCAAGAATAAATAGTAATACACAATTTAAGGATTAGAAGTTTTTTGTAGAAGAAGTGGTGTTACAAATGGGTAATCAGTTACAAAGTGAAGGAGCTACAATTAGAAATATTGAGAATCAACTTAGGCAAATCACAAGTTCATTAAGTAATAGATTCCAAGGAACACTTCCTAGTAATACTGAATCAAATCCAAAAGACTAGAATAAAGAGCAAGTAAAAGTCGTTCAACTTAGAAGCGGAAGAGAGTTGAAATACTGAATCAAATCCAAAAGACCATAATAAAGAGCAAGTTAAAGTCGTACAACTTAGAAGCGTAAGAGAGTTGGAAGGTAGGGTTAAAAAAGAGATTGAAGTAGAGAGAGAATAAATTGATTAATCAAAAGAGGATGCTCCGAAAGATTCTGAAAGACCTATTTCTCCGCCGAAAATTAATTTAGAAAAACCACCACCTACATTTCCTCAGAGACTTCGACAACAGAAGTTAGATAAGCAATTTTCAAAATTTCTGTAAATATTTAAGAAGCTTACAATCAATTCCATTTGTTGAAGCCTTAGAACAAATGTCAAGCTATGTAAAGTTTATGAAGGATATTCTGAACAGAAAAAGGAAGTTTGAAGATAATGAGATTGTTACACTTAGTAAGGAGTGCAATTCTATAATTCAGAAGAAATTTCTTGAAAAGGTTAAGATCCTGGTAGCTTTACAATTCTATGTGCAATAGAAGACAAATTGTATGGGAAAGATTTATGTTATTTATATGCAATCATTAACCATGTGCCATTATCAATATTTAAAAGATTGGGATTAGGAGAAATAACTCCTACTACTGTAACTTTGTAGATAGCAGATTGTTCAATAACCTATCCTAAAGGATTTATAGAAAATGTCCTAGTGAAAGTGGATCAATTTATCTTTCCTGTTGATTTAACTATGCTAGATATGGAGGAAGATGAAGAGATATCTATCATTTTAGGGATACCTTTCCTAGCCACAGGAAGAGCAATAATAGATCTGTAGAATAGAGAATTAACAATGCGTGTCAATGATCAAACTGTTACTTTTAACATTCCAAAATCAATGAAATACCCTACAAAAGGTAAAGATGATGAATGTTATAAGATATCTGAGCTAATGTCATTTTAAGACTAATTATGAAGAAAAATCTGAAGAAAAAGATTTGGAACACGAGCAAGAAGAGGAATTAGATCAAAGTGTAAACCTTTTTAAGGAAGTTCAAATTATGTTCAAGAAAGCTTTGAAATTTTGGACACGATAGACAACGATAAATGATNGTTGAAGTTACTTCCTGATCATTTAAAATATGCCTTTTTAGGAGATTCCTATACTTTACTAGTTATAATTTCATCAAAATTAATGATGGAAGAAGAAGAAAGTTTGATGAACATTCTGAAAAATTTTAAGAAAGACTTTGGATGGACATTTGCTAATATTAAAGGAATCAGTCATTTAATTTGTATGCATAGAATTCATACGGAAGAGAACTGCAAACCTAGTGTTGATCCGCAAAGGAGATTGAATCTTATTTTGAAAGAATTTGTAAAGAAAGAAATTTTAAAGTGGTTAGATGCTGAAATTATGTACCCTATTTCAGATAGTGCATGGGTTAGTCAAATTCATTGTGTTCCTAAGAAAGGAGGAGTAACTGTAACTATAAATGAACATAATGAGGTAATACCTACTAGACAAGTTACAGGGTGGCTAATATTCATTGATTATAGAAAATTAAAATTGCCACTAGGAAAGATCATTTTTTTATTACCCTTTCTAGATCAAATGCTGGATAGACTAGCTGGGCATAAATACTTTTATTTTCTAGATGGATATACTAGTTATCAACAAATTTTAATATCTCCTGAGGGTCAAGAGAAAACAACGTTTACCAGTCCTTATTNAAAAACCTCCAGAACTTGAGTTGAAATTACTTCCTAAACATTTAAAATATGCCTTTTTAGGAGATTCCTCTATTTTACCTATTATAATTTCCTCGAAGTTAATAAAGGAAGAATAAGAAAAGATGATGAAAATTCTGAAAAATTTTAAGATAGCTTCGGATGGACAATTGTTGATGTTAAAGGAATCAATCCTTCAATTTGTAGGCATAGAATTAATCTGAAAGAAAATTGCAAACCCAGGGCTTATCCACGAAGGAAATTAAACCTTGTTATGAAAGAGATTGTTAAGAAAGAAATTTTGAAGTTGTTTTATGCTGAAATTTTCTACCTTATTTCAGATAGTACATGGATTAGTCCAATTCATTGTGTTCCTAAGAAAGGAAGAGTAACTGTAACTATGAATGAGCATAATGATTTAATACCTACTAGTCAAGTTACAAGGTGGTTAATATGCATTGATTATAAAAAATTAAATCTTGCTACTAGGAAAGATCATTTTTCACTACCCTTTCTAGATCAAATACTGGATAGACTAGCTAGGCATAAATACTTTTATTTTTTGGATGGATACACCTTATCACCAAATTTAAATATCTCCTAAGGATCAAGAGAAAACAACATTTACCAGTCCTTATGACAATTTTACTTTTAAAAGAATGCCCTTTGGTTTATGTAATGCCCCTGCTACATTTCAAATATGTATGATGGCAATTTTTTGTGATTTAATTGAAATAGGATTGAAGTCTTTATGGATGAATTTTCAGTGTTTGGAACTTCATTTGACTCATGCTTAGAACATTTATCTAAAGTTCTTAAGCACTGTGGAGAAACAAATTTAGTACTTAACTGGGAAAATGCCAATTTATGGTAGTAAGAGGAATTGAATTAGGTCATCAAATATCATAAAATGGTATGGAAGTAGATCCTGCTAAATTTCAAGTGATCGATAATTTATCTTATCCAACAAATGTAAGAGAAATTATGAGTTTTTTAGGATATGTTGGATTCTACAGGCGATATATTAAGGACTTTTCTAAGATTGCTAAGCATTTATGCCATTTACTGGAGAAACTTGACATTTTCAATTATGATGAGGAATGCCTAAAAGCTTTTAAATTATTAAAAGAAAAATTAATCACTGCACTAATTATAGTTTCAACAAATTGGGAAAAATCTTTTGAACTTATGTGTGATGCAAGTGATTATGCTATTAAAGCTCTTTTAGGACGAAGATATGATAAAATTTTCTAAGTTATTTACTATGATAATAAAACTCTTAATGAAACTCAAATTAATTATACAATAAATGAAAAAGAGTTATTAGCAATAGTGTATGCTTTTGATAACTTTAGATCATATTTGATTGGAAATCCTTGTATAGTGCATAATTTCATTCTGTTATTAAGTTCTTAATGAAAAAGAATGATACTAAACTGAGACTTATAAGATGGATTCTTCTTTTACAAGAATTTGATTTTGAAATAATAGATTGGAAGGGAACTAAAAATCAAATTGCTGACCATTTGTCCAGGTTTGAATTAGAAAAACCACTTTGTTTTGAAAAAGAAATTAATGAACAATTTTCAGATGAAAAATTGTTCATTGTAAATGAGTGGTGCGTTCTGTGGTATGCCGACATTGTGAACTATATTGTTAGTGATCTTAAACTCTATGGAATGACATATCAACAAATGAGGAAATTTATTTTTGAAGCTACGACTTATTTTTTGGATGACCCATATTTATATAAATAAGGAAAGGATCTGATCATTGAAAGATGTGTACCATTAGAAGAAAATTATGAAATTATCCAAAAATATCATAATTCTAATTTTGGGGCACATTTCGGTGTTGATAAAACAACATACAAAATTCTACAATCTATATTTTATGGCCTATAATTTTTAGAGATGTTAATGCTTATATCAAAACTTGTGATAGATGTCAAAGAGTAGGGAATATTTCTAGAAGAAATGATACGCCCCTCAATTATATGCTAGAAGTTGAAATATTTGATGTTTGGGATTAGATTTCATGCGACCATTTATACCATCTTTTGAAAATTTATATATTTTGTTATTAGTGGACTATGCATCGAAATGGATAGAAATTGTTGCTTTACCTCGATGTGATGCTCAAAGTGCTGCAAAATGTTTGAAAATGAACATATTTTATTGATTTGGGATTCTGAGAGTTATCATTACTGATGAGGGAAGTCATTTCAGAAATGCCATTATGGAGAAGTTATTAAAGAAATATCATATAAATCATAGGATTCAAACCCTAATCATCAAACAAGTGGTTTAACTGAATTATCCAATCAGGAAATTAAAAGAATTATGGAAAAATCTGTGAATCCAACAAAAATGGATTGGTCAGTCAAACTTGACCATGCTTTGTGGGCTAAGAATTATGGAAAAATCTGTGAATCCAACAAAAATGGATTGGTCAGTCAAACTTGACTATGGTTTGTGGATTATGGAAAAATATGTGAATCCAACAAAAATGGATTGGTCAGTCAAACTTGACTATGCTTTGAGAGCTTATAGAACTGCATATAGAACTCCTATGGGAATGTCCTCATATAGGCTAATATTTGGGAAAGCTTTTCACTTACCAATTGAACTTGAGCATAAAGCATATTGGGCTATTAAAGAGTTCAATTATACTTTAAAAGATGTTGGTGAGAAAAAATTGTTACAATTAAATTAGCTTGAAGAGATAAGGAATGAAACTTATGAGAGTGCTAAGATTTATAAAGAAAAGATAAAAATGTGGCATGATTAAAAGATTCTTACTAAAAATTTTTAGTCAGGGCAACACGTTTTGCTATATAATACAAGGTTAAGATTATTTCTAGGTAAAATTAAGTCCAGGTGGATGGGACCATTTGTTGTGATAAAAATTTATCCTTATGGAGCTGTGGATATTAAAGCTCCTACTTCTAAGAAAATTTTTAAAGTGAATGGACATAGACTGAAACCTTTTTATATAGGGGATCAACATAAATATAATTATGGAATGATGTTGGGTCAACCAGAATGAGCATTGGTTACGTCGGGCTGACGACGTAAAACCAAGCGCTTTGTGGGAGGCAACCTATATTTATCAGTGTGTTTCTGCTTTGATTGTTGTTTTGAGACTGATTAAGAAATTTAGGGTAATATTTTTGATTTTATTATGTGTGAGTAATGATTTTTAGACTTTATTTAGTGACCTAGATATGTTAGAATGAGAATTTGGACGTTAAGTTGACTGATGCAAAAATTGTGCACTAGCGCTTAAGCGCCAGATCCGATGCTTAAACGTGACAATTTAATCACATGTACAAATTTCAAATTCTAGAAGGTGTAACTGCAATGTAGTTGGAATAAATGTGTCTTGGCAGTTTTTAATCATGCCTAGAAGTTATGAGGAGGAATTAGGTTTATAAATAGAAGGGGTTTGTGAAGGAATTTCACCCCGGATTATTTTTAGCCCTAAAAGTCTAAGAAAGAGAGATTTAGTAAAAATGTCTTCATGGGAGATGGATTTGAAGAAGAAGGAAGTAACCATGAAGAAGAAGTTCATTAGTCAAAGTGCATAGGAGATGTATAACGGTTTCTTAGCCATTAGTATTGAAGGGATATCAGAGAAGATAAACCAGATGGAGAATACTATATCTATATTATAGACTAAGGTGCTTGAATTGCATGCTCATCTAGAACATATTGGGTGGCAACTTAAGATGTAATTCAACCACACCAGTTATGTAGAGGAAGCAGATATGGTCGAGTTCCTTAAGCAAAAGTGGATCGAAGATGATAGTATTAGAGCTCGTCACCACCGTCCATTTTATCAACTCTATATTCCTGGAGAGACTACTGAGAGACAAGAATATGTTCCTTCTAATGAAGGGTGGCATTAAGTTAAGTGTTAGGAATTGTGTTTTTGGAGTCATGTTCTTAAGTGTGTTAGTGTTTATGTCTTGTGTTTAGTATTTGTATCACTTATGTGTTTAATTGTAAATGTTGTTAAGTGTTTTTGTACTTATGAAAATTTTCTCATCCAAGAATATTTGGAGAGAGAACTAAGAGTCAAATGTGTTTGTACTTGTTTGTGAATTAATATAAGTTTATTTTTGTGAAAATATGTATAATTTTTAGCCTCAAATTGAATTAAATATTATGGAGAATTTTGAGAGAGAAGGGAGTTATAGGAAGTAAAAATAGTCATTTAAGTGCTATGAGACCATTTAAGGGTGGTTTACTAAGGCTAATAGTGCATTTTACTTATAAATAAAATTTTCAAAAATTGTGCATTGGAGGCTAAGCGCCACATCTTGCGCTTAAGCGTGATCCAACCTAAGAGGCAGGCGCCTAAGCACCACTTACCAGTGCTTAAGCACCGGTTCACAAAAATTGGTTCGCGAACTGTTAAAAGTGAATTTTAGGACCAAAAATGTCATTTTTAATGCCTCATATCGTCAACTCGAGTTCACAATTTTGAGGGCTAGGGCAAGTAAAATTTGGAGATTTCTTGGTGGAATCAAGTGAGATTTTCTAGATCCAAGTTTCTTGAGGTAAGAGCTTTACTTTTATGCAAAAATTTTGAATTTTCATCATATGTTTTTGCACGTTTGGAAGATTTCAAAAATTTACTATTCATGGTGAAAAGTGAAGAAAAATCTATGGAAATTGCTTGGGAAGTTTAGTTAATGCTTTTGGAAGTTTAGTTTAGTGATTTAAACTTTATTTTTAAAGTTATTTTTGGAATTTATCAAATTTGTAGAATGACACCAAGAATGAAAAGGAGCAAAGGAAAGAGCCCATTTGATTCGAGCAAATTTGTCAGTTCATAAGCTCAGGATCAATATAGTGACGCTCTATAGTCACAAAAATTGATTCAGGAATGATGTTTTAAGAGTCCAGTTGATGAAGTGAAAGACCTGATAGTCCGTCGATAGTGGGAACAGTTCTGTTTTTTCTATGTTGTCACTGTAATTTTTGTTGTAAGAGATTTTTTTTTTAAATTTCCCAGAGGCTGAGGACGATCGAGTTATGGTTCGAAGGAAGTTGATACCTTTTACTCCAAAGGTAATCAACTTGTTTTACCATTTACCATCGAATAATTTGTGCTTTTATGAGAATTATAGTCCTACAAAAGCAAAACTGGATGAGATCATATCTTATTTGACTTTTGGAAGAGGACTTTGAAAGATTACAAATGAGAGGAGAGTAAATTTTCTAACGTAAATATTGTGTGCACCATGGAAGGCTTGACATTATTTTATATCTGCTCGTCTGCTTTCTACAAATCATCTCAATGAAGTGACCAGAGAGAGAGTGACCGCGATTTTATATATGCTTAAAAGTATAAGTATTTAATACTACTGCTAAAAGATTTACTTCCTCAGCAACTGTACCAAAACCTTAATTACAGTTACAGATTCGATAAATATGAACGTAATAAATATTCAATAATTGTAAAGTCACACTTATCAACGCAAGTATACGTATCACTCAAGTAATATAGGGCTCTAATGGAGTCCTAGATGTCGATCCCACAGAGAGTAAGTTAGAACTACGAACTAAGATTTTAGAAAAGCAATACTTTAATCACAACAACAAAGTTCAATTTACTTATCTGTCACTAATAGGCAATTGACATAAATATTTAATTTTAATAACTATTAAATAACTAATTATACTAATGAAGGTTTGAATGTGAAATTCAATCTATAAGAAAGCATCCTTCTCCTTGTCAAGAAATTATAGTGAATGGTTAAAGTGAATTAGTTCAAATCATATTGTGCCAAATAGGAGCATACATATTCTTTACCCTTTAGTACAGGCATAAAGAACATTGACTAATCCTACGCTTGTTTACAGAATCTGCGGCTAGGTTGGGAGGATACCGACTCTCACTTCAGAGCTACCACGTTCCCCTCACCTGAGGGCTAACATCTACACTTCAGCACCCAAACAATAGGACAGAATTGAGGATTTTAGTCTGTCACTCTAAAATCTTCAATTCTACGCCTGATAATTTTATTTCCCTATTTTTTTGCACCCAACTTCCAAGGGATTTGACCTCCCTAATTCTTGGATGTGCTTCACTTTAGTTGTAAAACTCAACATATTTTAACAAATTAATTGGCTAGATTGAAAGTAAAGNCAACATATTTTAACAAATCAATTGGCCAGATTGAAAGTAAATTAAGATCGAAGTGAAAAGATCATCACAATTTCTTAAAAATTTTCATGGCTTCACGAATTCAACTCACCATTTCACAAATCTCAAGATAAGGAGAAAGACAGAGAAAACTACTCAGATGTCATGGGGAAAAACAACAAACCTCAGANACCCAAGCTAGACCCAAGCCTAGCCCAACATGACCAAATTGATTAAAGTTCAAAATTCCCTCAAATAGACCCTCCAATTAAGCTCAAAACCACTTCCATCCTTCACCAAAGTTGTTCCTTGTGATCATCTACATCAAATTCAATAATCAATTGAGCCAATTGACATGGCTAACCTAGCTAAACCCAAGTTTTGGTCATTTGCACCCACTTGGACCCATGCACTAAATGTGACCTAACCACCTTAAAGCCACCAAACTAACTCCACCACAGCCATTGGTCATATACTAAATGAGTCCTAACCACCCTAAAGTCACCAAATTAACTCCACCACAGCCATTAGTTGGACTTAGTGACCAGTCTCTTAAAGCCACAAAATTAACTCCACCACAGCCATTAGTTGGACTTAGTGACCAGTCCAAACACCATGAGACCACCTAAATTAAGCCATGGACCAAGGGTCCCCTAAATTAAGGGATCCNAGAATTTCTAAACTTTAAGTTGGTCTCATTTACTGAATATTTTTTCTAAATTAGACTGCTATATTTTGAAATCAAAATTTTAGTAACTCCTAAAGAAACTCATATACATATCACACATATTTAGTTTTTAAGGATTAAAGTGTCACTTAAGGATAAGTAACATTTTCAGTTTGGGGGATTTTGATGCACCTAAAATATATAGTATTTTTAGACACATTTTTATATCTATTTTTGAGATATTGCGCTTTAATGGAAGGTATTTTTGTATTTTTCTTGCAAATACAAGTAAAAAGGGTGCAAATGCTTAAAGGAGTGAAAAAGGATCAAATTTAGAGCAAAAAGGTGAATAGTGTGCAAAAGAGATTTGGCGCCTAAGCGCCAGTTAAATAGAGAAGGCTACGCCTAAGCGCCAAAGGCCCTACGCTTAAGCACTAATGGCAGTTATTGGATGAGAAAATTTAGTTTTTGCAAATTTTAATGAGGTTTTTGAGGCACCGATTGCCTTAATAGGTGGTTATAACCACCATGGACAAAAATCATCATGAAAGGATGCTTCTATTAGGGAAATACATCGAATCTAGACATAATTTGAAGAGAAACCAAGGCACCGTTTGGAAAATTATAAAAGAAAGAAGAGAGGACTTAGAAAAAAGTCCTAAAAGTATTAGAAAGTTTTGAAAGTTCTCATTTGGTGAGTTAGTTAGGAGAGACTAATAGGCACCACTTTTGCTTTTATTTTATCCTTTTTGTTATTTTAATTTGAGTGATTGTAAAGAGAAGAGAATGAAAGGAACTTCAAGAGTTCGGTGGAGGACTTGAGATAAGTTTTTATCTTTTTGTTTTGAGACTACTTTTGGTTTTAATCNGCCAAAGTCTTCTCTTTAAAGATGTGGATGAGCTTTCCTAAGAGTTGCCTAAGCATCCCTTCAAAATTTGTCTTCATCCAAAGCTTAGCTGGTCATAGCCGCAAAGCTCGCCGTCGGCGGCCTCGAGGGCACCGTCGGCGGACCTTATTAATGAATTAATCTTGGAGTCTCGGGAAAATCTCACTATCGGTAGGGTCGATGGCGCCGTCGGTGCCCTAGTTCAATTCTTCACATTTTGGTACTTTTTGCTCCAAATTTTCTCCTTTTTGCATCTATTTGCTCCAATGACCCTATTTCATCATTCTCGCAATAAAACATCAAAAATACCTTTCTTTAAAGTGCAATATCATAAAAAATAGTATAAAATAGGTATGAAAATCTCAACATATTTTTCTTTGGTCAGAGAGCGACGTTGAATTATTGTATTGAGGAGGGAAAGCCCATCAATATAGTGGCTTTGTTCTATCACACTATCATCAGTTCAGCTGTTGCTGCTACTACTGCAGGTATGAGATTTGCTTCCTTGATATTTCATTTATGCAAGCAAGGTGGAGTAAAGTATGATAATTGTGAGGAAGTTTTGTTGCCTCTGAAGCCCATTACAAAAGTGAATGTGAAAACTTATTCGGACCTAGGAGTAGTATTTTCTCAATACCTCATTATCCTGACTGTGAGCTTAAAGAAAAATGGTATAATGGTGATTCTGAGAGTGGAGATGAGTAGAGATGAGAGATGATGTGTTGGACTTGATTTGGTTTGATGTATTGTTATGTTTGTGTTTGGTTATGGACTCTGTGATGTAGTACTACTATAGATGCAAGTATGTGATGTTGTGGACTATGTTTTATGCCGTGTTTTGCTTTTTATGTTCTATTGTTGTTGTGATTGTTGTTTTAGATAGTATTTTGTTTTTAAAATTTTAGTTTAGTTATTGTTTTTGTTTTTAGCATTGTGGATTGGTTAGTTTAGAACTTAACTTAATTCCATGTCTTTTTTTTTAAAGTTAAAAATCTTGCTAGTTTAGATCTTAATTTTAAAATTCAAAAGCTGCTACCCTGTATTTTTCTTTTATCATGTTAGTGTGTTGTTTGCTTTTATACTCACTCTTTATAAGTCTATTGAATCTCTATAAGTTAAACTAAAATAAAATGTTAGAAAATTTGATCAAAATTAATTTTACTCCTTTCTTTAGTTTTATACTTGTACAATTAAGATGTAAAAATTCCTGTTAGCTTGTTATTTTAATTTTTATTCCTCCCTATATAATTATCTGATGCTAAACTGTATAATCTGTTAAAAAAATTAAGTTTGGGGGAGGGATGTAAAATATTTTCAAAACTTGAATTTTATTTGTTCTCAAATGAACTACAAATGAATTTGAATTTTAAAAGAAAAATTGATTATGCATATGAAATTACATTAGGGAAGTAAAATTTGATTTTAGAAATGAGTAAGGAAATTTAGTTAAAATTTTAAGTAATGAAGAAAAACTCTAAGTTAAAAATTTTTAGTATAGAAAATGATCAATATAAGTAACTATCTTTAGTAAGAAAAATTGTATTTTTGAAAAATTTAGATAATTTAAACTTTTATTTTTTCTCTTATTTTCAAAACTATTATTATATTTATAAGTAAAAGTTTTATATCAAAACTTTACTTTAGGAAATGAGAAGTCGAATTCAAAATCATTAAAGGTCTATCCAGATATAGTAATCCATGCCTCAAAAAGAAAAAAAAGAAAAGAAAAAAAAAAGAAGAAGAAAGAGAAAAAGAAAATGAAAAAAAAAAGAAAAAGAAAAAGAAAAAGATAAAGATAAAGAAAAAGAAAAGAAATGTAAGGGAGGAGAAGCTTGAGGATTGGTGCCTAATCAAAAATTGGTTCTACATTTGATCTTTTTAAAGTATAAGACTTGCAAAAATCGTAAGCTTATAAATATAATATAGTAAGTAAAATTATTTTTAATAAAATTTTTAAGTTGAGAAAAAAAAAAGAACTAAAATTTAAATTTAGAGAACTTATAATATTTCTGAATAGATAGGAACTCATATTTTCATAGTTCTTAACATTAAAAATTTTTGAACTTTAAGTTGGTCTCATTTACTAATTATTTTTTCTAAATTGGACTATAATATTTCTAAATCTAAATTTTAGTAACTCCTAAAGGAACTCATATACATATCATACATATTTGATTTTTAAAGATTGAAATGTCACTTGTGAACAAGTAACATTTTAAGTTTGGCGGATTTCGATACACCTAAAATATATAGTATTTTTAGACACATTTTTATACCAATTTATAAGATATTACACTTTAATGGAAGGTATTTTTGTCCTTTTCTTGCACATACAAGTAAAAATGGAAAAAAATGCTTAAAGGAGTGAAAAAGGATAAAATTTGGAGCAAAAAGGTGAAAAATTGTGCAAATGAGTTTTGGCGCATAAGCGCCAGATCCGGCGCTTAAGCGTCGGTTAAACAGAGAAAGCCGCACTTAAGCACCAAGACCCCGCGCTTAAGCGCCCGTGGCAGTTACTAGAAGAGTAAAATCAATTTTCATAAATTTCAAAGAGGTTTTTGAGGCACCCATTAACTTAATAGGTGGTTGTCACCACCATGGACAAAAATTATCATGAAAGGATGTGTCTCTTGGGAAAATTCATCGAATCAAGACACATTTTGAAGAGATCCCAAGGCACCTCTTGGAAAACTATAAAAGAAAAAAGAGAGGACTTAGAAAAGAGTTCTGAAAATATTGGCAAATTTTGAATGTTCTTCTCAGGGGAGTTAGTTCGGAGAGATTTTTAGGAACCACATTTTTAATTAATTTATCCTTTTTGTTATTTTATTTTGAGTGATTATAAAAGAGAAGAAATTCAAAGGAACTTCAAGAGTTTGGTGGAGGACTTGAGGTAAGATTTTATCCTTTTGTTTTAGACTACTTTTGGTTTTAATCGAGACTTATTGCTGGTTTGGCAATGATTTCTTCTTTTAAACTAAAGTGTGGTTTTATTTTCTCCATGGATTCTGAGCAGTTTTCTTTATCTTTTTTCTTAAAATGATAAGTAATTAAGTTTTGGATGGAGGTTGTGGAGAGTATTGATCTTTAATGTTGGAAGAATTTGTGGTAATTTAAATCCATGCACTTCATTTACTTCATGATTTGGTCAATCAAGATATTAAAATTTGTTATGAGAACATGTAAGAATCGGGCTGGTATTGTCTCAACCAACAATTGAAAAGAATCACATGAGGTTGTATGAATGAGAATGTAGTTCGTGTGATTGAGTCAAATAAATAGGAAAATATTCATTGATGAGTATAAAGTAAGAGGACTTTAAAGTGACAGGTTAAAGCCCCCTACTTGGTTTATTATTTTAGATTCTGACATGAGATGTTAGCCCCCAGGTGGAGGGAATCGAGGGAACTCTAGAGTGAGAGCTAGTATCTTCACAAAAATGTTAGCCCCCAGGTGGAGGGAATCGAGGGAACTCTAGAGTGAGAGCTAGTATCTTACATGCCTAGCCGGTCTTTAGAACTATTCAAACTTTAAATTAGTCAATGTTCTTTATAGTATCTTTAGTAAGAGTAAAGAATAATATTGCTTCTATTTGGCACAACACAATTTACTTCCACAACAGAATTCTTATACTTATTACTGATTCATGATAAGAAGAAGAAGTTTTCATATTAAGTACTTTTCTTAACAAAAACTTTAGTTATATTTTTAAGTTGTTATTATTTCGTTAAAATATCAAAAATACCAAAAATATTTAAATTTTAAATTCCTCCAAAAATCATTTTTATAGTTCTACTGTTTCGTTAAAATATCAAAAATACCAAAAATATTTAAATTTTAAATTCCTACAAAAATTATTTTTAGTTTAAGTAATTATCTTTCGTTAAAATATCAAAAATACCAAAAATATTTAAATTTTAAATTCCTACAAAAATCATTTTAGTCGTTAAAATATCAAAAATACCAAAAATATTTAAATTTTAAATTCCTGCAAAAATCATTTTTAGTTTATGTAATTATTTTTTAAAAAATAGAAAAACTTTCTAAAAAGTGCATATAGCATAATCTTTTCTGTGGGTTTGATATTCAGGTATTAATCAAAAAGTCATATATTACTTGATAACGATACGTATACTTGCATAGTATCCCAATATAAATATATATAAATTAAAAAGTTAAATTCTTATTTTTCTCCAGGATCAAGTTTTTGGTTTTTTTTCAAAATAAGGAAATATATGTGAAAATAACCATTAGAACTACTGATATACTGTGCATAAGCATTAAGTCGGGATCAACCAACACCGTGAGGTAAGCAGATGAAACTAAAGAGCGTTAACATCTGATGTAAGGAAGAGTGAGGTTATCTCCTAATAAAGGCCTCTTTAAAGGCAAGGGAGGATCTAAACCAATAAACATCCCATCACTGCCAATTTTTGCTAACCAGTCAGCAGGGGCATTGCCTTCTCTGTGAATAAAAGAGAACATCACCTGAATCTAATTTGAGGTTGTAAAGTGTCAAAACCAATTGTAAATATGAAATAAGTTCCAAAAAGGTGCACAGGCCTTTCTAAGCATGTCATACACTAGCTTAGAGTCAATTTCAATAACAAGCTTAGGAATTTTAAAAATGATAGCAATTTTAATAGCAAAAAGAGCTTCCAAACATTCAGTTTCCAGGGGATCATCAATGATAACAGGGGTTGCAAAGAAACATAACAGTATCCCATTATTTTTTCTAAACCCCCCCCAAGTGCCAACACCATCCGGGGTCCAGCTTCCATCAATGTTAGCCTTGATCCAAGTGAGAGGAGAGGGTTTCCATCTTACAAGAAGACGACATCCACCCTAGGTGTTCCACTTGGATCTAGCTAAGGACTTGATAGCTTTCAAAAATAAGAAAATATATTTGAAACAGTGAGAGGGGGAGCAGGAGGGGAGCTGTTAGGCTTGTGACCAATCCGGGTAGTCCATAAAAACCATAGAACAATTAAAGGAAAGTAAGAATTTTTTTTGTCATATCTCTGAGAAAATTTCCATGCATTAAAAAAATCCTCCAGACGAGAAGAAAAGGGCCAATGAATGTTAAAGAACTGACCAACCATATTCTAGACAGTACAAGCAAAGGAATAAGGCAAAAATAAATGTGTAGTAGTTTCCTCATCACAGTTGCATAAAAAACACTTCGAGGCCAATCTCAAACCTTTGACTTTTAAGATATCATCAAGGGGTACTAAGGATTTAAATAATCTCCATAAAAAAAAAAATAAATAGAGGGAGAAGTGTATGAATTCCAAATCTGTAAACCCCATTTCTACTTTTGAAAGGAATGCATATTGTAATACAAAAATTTCGAAATAGAGACATTAGAGGTAAAATTCCAAATGGGACTGTTAGGCTAATTTGGAAGAATAGGATTTTTAACAATAAAAGTAGCCTCTTCTCTCACCAAAAGTTTGAGCTTGTCAATATCCCAATTGCCATTAATCCAACAACCAGACACTTAAAGATTATCATTAATAGGAGATGCAACATTATGAAATAAAGAGGGACCCTACTGTTCATGCCAAAAAGAGACCCTCCCTTCACCAATATCCCAATAAATGAAATGATTTGTTAGTGATCTAGCCTTAATAATAGATTTCCAAATTTTAGAGTCCCTTACCTTCCAATTTACCAAAGCAGGATGCACATGAGAGCAATATTTATGGAGGATAAATTGAGCCCAAAGTGAAGAGCCAACCCAAAATTTATACCATAGTTTACACATATTGACCTCAACAAGATGTTGTAGGTTTTTAAACCCCAAACCCCCAATTGATAGGGATTTACATATTTTATGCCAAGACAGTCATGGCTTAGTGTTCTCAGGCCCAGACCATAAGCTCAAGAGATTTTTGTGTGCTCTTCTTTAAGTTAAGAACTTGCATGGCATAAAGTGGAATGCTTTGTAAAAAACATTTCAAAAGAGCCAGTCCTCCCCTAAAGGAAAGAAAAACATTTCTCCAATCATTGATTCTACTTTTAATTTTCTCAACCACAAAATCAAGTTGAGTTTGTTTCCTTCTACCTCTAAGAAATTTAAGACCAAGGTACTTAAGAGGGAGAGGAGCCATATTGTAACCTAAGGGATTTCATTAATACCTTGATAGAAAGCTTGAAGGCATAGAATAAAATAATGGCATCATCAACATAAGCTAAGTGACTTACCTTGATAGAAAGCAGTAAAGTCATCAAAATAATGGCATCATCAACATATGCTAAGTGGCTTACTTTTATCTTAATAATCCACTGTTGGATATGCCATGGAGGTACAACAATACCTGTCATATACTCAATCAACATAGAGGAATCAACCTCAGCTTGAATTTGTGTCCATCTGTTTATGACTGTCATTTTGATGGCCCAGTAAAAAGCTGCTGTCTCAGCTTCCAAGGCATCTTCAACAATAATTGGAGCTTTGAAGAAGATTATGCATCTGCCTTTGTAATCTCTAAATACCCCTCCAATTCCTGCTGTGTGGGTTGTGAAGCTTCCATCAGTGTTAACTTTAAGGTGGGGATAACTGGGGTTTTTCCAGTAGAATTTAATGAATTTACTGCAGATCTGATCCATGCTTTGGTTTATCTTAAGGATGTTTAGAAACCCCTTCCAAATGATCAGCTTTTTGATATAAGCAAGACAATTTGCCTCTACTGTTGCAGTATTCACCTTATGCTCTTCATGCTTGTTTTTTTTTCCTTGCATTCCAAATGAACCAGGCTATGATGAAAGGGATTGTACATACTTTAACTTTTTTCCAATCTGACCAGCACTTCTTAGGTTGTTCCCCTCCCAATTTGATAGTGTTGATGTGGAAGTTAATTGTCAGGGATCCCAATACCTTCCTGGAGAAGTCACACTGGAAAAAAAGATGAGTAGTTGTCTCTTCATTGTTCTGGCAGAGATAGCATTTTGAAGGCACCTTCAAGCCCTTTAACTTGAGAATATCATTAGTAGGGATTAATTTATTCAGCACTCTCCAAGAAAAGAAAGCCATAGAGGGGGATAGGAATTTGTTCCACAGAATTTCACCCCAGGAGGTTTCCTCCCAGGTGAACAGCTGATTGTGAATGGCTTGGGGCACACTTTGGGTTGAGTTAACTTTTATAATCATCCTATCCTTATTATTTCTGTCAAATTGGATTTTAGATATCTCCCTCATGGAGTTTTCTGTGACAACCTTTTGGAGTACTTCTTGAGACCACTTCTGCCCCTCCCAGCAATCCTTCACCTTTAGGTTCTTGTATGAATTCTCATCCAAAGGTTCAATAGTGTTCTCTGGGCACCATTTGTCCTGCCAAAAGTTGATGTTACCTTGACATAACTCCCAGGTGTAGAGATTTCCAGCTTGTTCCTTCATTTTCAACATCTGTTTCCATGTCATAGAGTCTCCCAGTTTGGCCCTCACCTGGTTTGGATGATCAGTTCTGCAATACTTTGAGTGCATAAAATTTGCCCAGGATTGTCATTCTATTTGAACTTCAGCCAAAGTTTTCACATGCTAATTTGGTGTAACTATTGAAATCCCTTGAAGCCTAAACCCCCAGCATATAGAGGTTTGACAGCTTTCTGCCAGCTTGCCTAGATCCTATTTTTCCTGTTCCCAGACCACAAGAATCTGTTGAAGGTTCTTTCCAACAAAAGTTGAGTGTTTTTCTTCATCATTGCCACTTGTAAGGTGTAAAGGGGGAAGGTGGTTAAGATGCTTTTCAGCAAGGTAATTATGCTACCATTAGATAGGAAGGAATTTGCCCACCCTTGGAGGGTAGCAATGGTTTTATCCACTATCTCATTAAATTGTATTTATTTGGTCCTTCCCTTAGTAAGATAAACCCCCAAGTATTTAAAGGGGGTATCCATAGCTTTGAAACCAGTGAGCTCTCAAATCCATTGTTTGCAGGCTATGGAATAATTCTTGCTGAAGAGAATGTGGCTCTTATCTTTGTTCACTTCAAGGCTAGAAGCTTGCTGGAACTTTTGCAAATCTTCATACAGATGTTTGATAGCATTCTTATTAGCTCTGAAGAAAATTAAGATGTCTACAGCATAAATCAGATGGCTGATGTCTTGTTTGGATCTGTTGAGATAAGTGTTGTAATTATTTATGTTGCCAGGTTTAATCTTATATATATATATATATATATATATTAAAAGATGTTGGTGGCTGGAGGGTTTGGTGCTCTGCAAGGGTCTTAGGATGGATGAAGATTGGTGGCTACTGGCTGAAGAGGGACTCTGAAGTGGTGGACTGTGGTGGCTACCTTCCTGCTGATTCCTATCTCTGGTGGTGGTGGTGGTGTTCTTGTGTTTTCTTAGGAGTTACTGTTTCATTGAGAATTTTCGCAGGCTGCTCTCTTGGCTGTGGAGATTACCTTCCCATTTCCTTTCTGTTTTTTTTATATTTTGGTGCATAACTATGGTAGGCAGAATAGTTTTGGTTCTACTTAAAGTTTGATTAGGATTGTTGGTGGCCTTCTGGTGGTTCCACTGTTTGGTGACCCCTGGAGACTGCAATATTTTCTCTGACTACTGCTGGGTGGAGTTTTCCTTCAATTTGGTGGTAGCTTTACAATGTCTACACCTATTGATGTTTCCACTGATTAATAATGGAACAAAGAAACATATGCTTAGGTTTTTGGAAGAACTAATGAAGTTCTACAAGATTATGACCAGTTGGTGTTCCCTCAGGAATTTCATGATACATCTTTAGGGAGAGGATGTAGTCCTTGCATTCACCCACTTAGATCTAAGGAGGGGGAAACTGCAGTGTTTTTCACAAACATAGATTTAACCTTACTTAAGGAAGAAGTGAAATTCACCTTAGTGGGAAAGTTTTAGTTAGGCCACCCCAAGATGGAGCTGGTCAAATTTTTTTTTGAATCCCTAAATTTTATTGGAAATTGGAAGATAGGATTAATGGATGGGAGGCACCTACTAGTCCAACTAGCTGTGGAGGAAGATTATGCAAGACTCTTTGCCAAATAATCTATAATTATTGTTGAAGTTACAATGAAGATTGTAAAGTGGACTCCTGACTTTCATCCAAGTAAAGAGCCATCTATGGTTCCTCTTTGGTACCAATTGTCAAGCCTTCCACTTCCTTTCTTCAAGCTGAATGCCTTATTCAACATAGGAAGAGCATTGGGCACACCTTTGAAAGTGGAAGCCCCACTTATAATAAAGATAGGCCAGCTTTGGCAAGAATACAAGTGGAGAGAGATATTTTTCTACCTAAGCTGAAGAGAATATGGATTGGCTCTAATATTGAAGGATTTTGTCAAGACATTGTCCTTGAACAAAAACCTTACTATTTCCAACATTGCAAAATGTTTGTTCATAATGTGGAAAAATGCTACAGGTTACATCCACCCACTAAAAGGAGCACTGGCAGGGACTACAGGGAAACAAGAACTACCACATTGAAAGCCACTGTGATCATTGCTGAAGAAACACACCTGAATAATAGAAAAGAAACCACTCAAAGGACTGAGGGACCACTCCCAATAATCAATGTAAACTCCTCATCAGCTGATCCTTTGGGAGAGCTGTCACATTCCCCTCCAAACAGAACCACAGTAGAATCTCCAATCAAAACAATAAGAAAGGAAGTTAATGAAATTGTAATGATCACTCCTGCACCTTCCCTCTAAGAGGAAAGTCAGATAGACATTCATGATAAGGCTCCTGAGGAATATGTAATAACTAGCCTTAAACAGGCCATTGAAGAAGATTGGCAGGTTCAAAAAGCCAGAAGGAAAAGAAAACCAGTGGCAGAATTATAGAAATTACAGCAAGGAGTCAGTTTAATGCAGGCAGAGGGTAAAGTTTGAGCAAAGCTTGGTTCTCCCCATCATCATAGAGGTACAACCAGATCAAGATCACAGCCATCCCTAAAGCTCCATCCAACTAATGATTAATATCCTTTGTTGTAATATAAGGGGAATGACAAACCCGCTTTCTCTTAAAAGAGTTTTACATTTGAATTATAAATACAAACTTTGGTGCATAGTCATTCTTGAACCAATGTTTCATAAGAACTACCAAAAGCTAATAAAAAAGTTTCCTGGTTTCAATAATTTTTCCAATACCAACAACAAAATTTGGATTTTCTGCAGAAAGGAAATCAGATGGAACATAGTAGTTAACCATGTACAATTTGTTCATTACAATTTTAATATCAATGGCCATTTGGGATATGCTACCTTCATTTATGCAAGTTTTATAAAGGATGATAGAAAAGAGCTTTGGAATTGCTTGTTGAATATCAGCCAGCAGATAGATTCCCCTTGGTTAGTAGGGGGAGTTTTTAACTGCATTACTTCTCCTGCTGAAAAATCTTGGGGTAGAGCTCCAAGCCAAGCCAAAATGAACACATTTAATGATAATATTCACACTGCTAGATTGTTTGATTTGGGTTTCAAGGGACCTGCATTTACTTAGAAGAGGGGTAAAATTTGGGAAAGACTTGATAGAGTCTTGGTCAATGATAGCTGGTATAACCATTTCCTCCTTACTTTTATCACTCATCTCAGCCTTGCTGGTTCTGACCACAGACCAATCTGTATTAGCATTACCTCCTCTGATAATACATCTTCCTCCCCCCTTTCAGATATCTAAATATGTGGTTTTCCCATCCTTCCCACAACTCCTACATTGCTGACCTTTGGAATGTAATTTCCTATACTGGCCCATTCATTAAACTCAGTTTGCTGCAAATCAAAACTGCCAAAGCCCTTAAGAACTTGAGTTGGGGGGCATTTGGAAATGTCCTCACTAAAGTTCAAGAACTAGAAGAGGAAGTAACAAGAATGGAGCAAGATGAATAGGAAGGAATGGTTGAGGAAAAGGAGTTGCTTACTTCCCAAAACAAACTTCTTACTGCTATTGACTATCAAGATCAATTTCTTAAACAGAAAGCTACTATGAATATATTCACTGATGGAGACAGAAACACCAAATTTTACCATGCTTATATCAAATACAAAAGGAAATGTAATACTATCCATGCTATTGAAAATGCTGAGGGGAAGTGGCCACATGAGAATGCTGAAATAACTAATGATGCAGTAAGCTATTTTAAAAACCTGCTGAATCAAGACAATAATCACAGAAACCCTATCGATCCAAATTATTTCTTTGTTGAGTTGAATTATATAGCAAACCTAAAACTTACTGAAATTCCAGATGAAGAGGAGATTTGGAAGGCTATAATTTCTATAAATAGCAACAAAGTAGCTAGCCCTGATGGTTTCACTGCTGAGTTCTATAAAAAATCTTGGGATATTATTAAACCTAAGGTTATAGCTGCTGTGGCTAGTTTTTTCCAAGGAAATAATCTCCCACATTATTTCAGTGCCTCTACTTTTGTTCTGATCCCCAAATCAGATATGCAAAATAACTGGAATCACTTCATACCTATTTGTCTTACTATTGTTATTAGTAAAGAAATCAGCAAAATCATTGTCAATAGGCTTCAGCCTCATCTTGATCATATTATAAAACCCAATAAAACTGCTTTTGTGAAGGGGAAATCAATCATTGACAATACTCTTTTGGCACAGGAATTGCTACATGATCTGAATAAGATCTGTAGAGGTGATAATTTGATCTACAAACTAGATTTGAGAAAGGCTTATGACACTATCAGTTGGGGATTCATTATGGATGTTCTCACTGCAAGAGGATTTCATATAGAATTCTGTCAACTTTTCCACAGATGGCTACACAATAATAACCATTCCGTACTCATAAATGGTAAAGGTTGGGGGTCCTTCACTGCAACCAGAGGTTTGAAGAAAGGGGATCCCTTATCCCCCATAATTTTCATCCTTGCTATTGATTATTTATCTAGAATTCTAGATGAATCTCTACTAAACCAAAGCTACACTATTTACCATCATAGATCCAATATATCCATTTCTCACTTACTCTATGCTGATGACATCATGCTATTCTCTATAGCTCACGAGAATGCAGTGAAGAAAGTGTATCAAATTCTTCAAAAGTTTCAAACACACTCTGGGATGTGTTTCAATCCTGAGAAGTGCCTCCTGATTTTTAATAAACAAGCATCTCTAAATTACAAACAATGGGCCTGAAATTATAATGGCTTCTCCAACTCCCAACTCCCTGTCAAGTACTTAGGTGCCATGCTACTCACTGGTAGAATAAGATAAATACAATTTGAGGAAGTCATAAATAAGATCACTTCTTATCTTAATGGGTGGACCCAATCTTTTCTATCTAATGGGGGTAGAATTAAACTACTGAAAAGCATTCTAAATACCTTTCCCTCTTATATCTTGTAGATGACAAATATAAAGAAAAGCACCCAAATCCAATTAGAAAGAACTTTTAATAGGTTTATGTGGTCAGGATAGAGGCTACAAATGCATTGGGAATCTGAGCAAAAGGTGGCTAAACCCCAGCTGGTAGGGGGCATTGGCTTTAAGGGTCTTAACCAACTCTTTCAAATCAACTTATGTAAGTTATCGATTAAGTTTAGAGCTCAGACTTCTTTATGGATAATTTCATGAGAGTTAAATATTGTAGAGACCAGCATCTCACACTTGTTGAAAGAAAAACTAGGGATTCCAAAATCTGGGGGAAGATGCTGAATATAAGACAAACTGCTAAAATTCTGTTCATTTGGGATTTGAGATTTGGGCAAAGGGGATATAAATTTTTGGCTTGACAATTGATGCCCTAAGGATTGGCTATCTTCTATCAGTAATGTCTCCAACATTGAACTCAAAGTTGCTGATTACTAGGTAGATGAAGACTGGTCTTTACTTAAGCTGTCAAATATTCTTCAAGCCAACTTAGTCAGCAAAATTTCTAGTATTAAAATTGACAGAAGAAAAACTGATATAATTGTTTGGCAGTCATTTTCCAACCAAAGTTTACCAAAGATATCTACTCCAAAGTTTTCCAATGGGAGCACATATCCTGGGGACCTATCATTTGGAACAATTATCTATCCCCTTCCATGTCATTTTTCTGCTGGAGGGCATTTCATAAATTACTTCCTACTGATGATATTCTTAAACTTAAAGGATTAAGGGACCCTTGTAAATGCAGGCTTTGTCTACATGAGGAGGAATCACTGCCTCATCTATTTTTTGAATGCAATTTTGTCCAACTTGTATAGCACCAGCTGCTGTCACACCTGAATATTGATAATGAACTCTTTACTTGGGAAAAAACTTACCACGTACTGGCAGACATGGCAAAAGAGGAATTATGCTTCTATACCCTTAATTGTTGCTTGGTTCATTTGGATGGAGAGAAACAAGGCTAAGTTTGATGATTGCATACCAAAAATTGAAAAGATTGTTAGAAACAACTTATCTTATGTACACAAGATGATAAAATTCAAAAGATTCCCCAATTTTTCCAACTCTTACTCTTGGGGACAACCTGGCCATATGCAAGTCTATAGGGTTTACTGGAAACCTCCAGAACATAAAATTGTTAAGATAAATACAGATGGAAGCTTCAATAATTAAGGAGTAGGTGTGGGGGGTGTCTACAGAAATCACTTGGGAAAATGCTTATTACACTTTTATACTCCTGTTATGGTTGTTGATGCTCTTAAAAAAGAATTAGTTATTGTATATTGGACCCTAAAGATTGCCAAAATGACTAGCTGGTATAATTTATGGTTAGAAGTAGATTCTAAAGTAGTGATTAATATGTTGAATTATGAGGAGCAGGTACCCTGACATCTTACATTATTAATCAAAAAAATCAGAGATCTAACCTCACAGCTCAAGGTACTCTACACTTTCATATATAGGAAGGGAAACCAACCTGCCAATTGGCTAGTAAAACAAGGTTATAACTCAAAGGATTTCTCTGTTGCTGTCACCCCTCCCCATACCCTTCAGCTTTTATTGCAGGGAGATATGATAGATGTCCCACATTTCAAAATTGTTAATCAATATTAATGGAGATAGCTTTGCTTCATTTGATGTTCCAACTCCTCCTCATTTCTAGTGTTGCTACCCCTTTGTTGCTTGGGGTTATTTTTTTTATTGAGATTTAAGGAAATTAAAACAAAAAAAGGAGAAGGGAAAAAAGGATCCCCACTAATTACAAAAAAGTGACTAAGATCCAAGGGGTTCCTCATTTCATAAAAACACAACAATCTAGTTCATGGAGTAGTTATAACTCTAAGGTGTGGAACATGTAGTTTGTCCCCCTGAAGCAAAAAGGCCAGGGATGAAGGAGTGGTAGACACTAAAAAATCTGAGATTCAACTCCAGCAATGGCTAAGAAGTTGGCAGGTCTAATTCCTTCTCTGTAAATAAAAGAGAAATATCTCCATGGTTAGTTGTTGCATCTGGGTTATCACTACTGAATATGCCATGGGGCTGTTGATTTTTTTGTCATGTGATCAACTAGTTGAGAAGAATCCACCTCAGCATGTAAGAAAGTCCACTTGTTCAGAACAGCCATCTTAAGAGCCAGATATAGAGCAGCAGTCTCAGCTTCTATGGCTTCTTTAACCTTGATTGGGGATTTAAAATGAAGCATAGAACCCCTCTAATGTCAGCTTTGTTTAGTGAAAAACTACCCTCAGTGTTGACTTTAATAAGAGGATACATGGGTTTCTCCCAAAAAAACTTGATTATCTTATAACTTTTCTGTTCAGTTGTTCTGCTAATCTACAAGATGTAGGAAAGTTTTTCCATTGGATCAATTTCCTGATGTAAGCCAGGTAGTTGGCCACCACCTTGCCACCATCTATATCATCATGTGTTGCCTTATTTCTAGTAGCCAAAAAGAACTAGACAGTAATAAAAGGGATGGGACCAAGCTTCAGCCTATGCCAGTCAGTCAAGCAATCGCCTAAATTAGCCCATCCGAGATTGATGGTGTTGATATGAAAGTGTGGTTTCTGTGATTTCCACACATTCCTGGAGAAATCATAGGCAAAGAAAAGATGGTTAATAGAATCCATATCCTTTCTGCATAGCTTACACTTAGAGGGGCCCTTCAGCCCTTTTAGCTTCAATATATCATCAGTTGGGATTAAATCATTTAGCTCTATCCAAGAGAAGAAAGACATGGAAGGAGTTAAAAAAAAAATTCCACAAGTAATCACTCCATGGAATCTTTCCCAATGATACAACTTGTTATATATAGCTTTAGTGTTGCTTTGTTTGGAGCTGGGAATTAAGGCAACTTTGTCTTTCCTATTTTTTGTCAAACTGGATTTTGGTGACCTTCCTAACTGAGTAATCATTCAACATTGTGTGAAGTAGCTCTTCAGACCAGGATTGCCCAATCCATCCGTCCTTCACCAACAAATTATTGTCATAAATACCATCTAAAGGTTTGATGAAGTCTATTGAGCGCTATTTATCCAGCCAAAAACTAATATTTCCTTGACCCATCACCCATATGAAGAGTTGTTCAGCAGTTTCCCTCACTTTTAGCATTTGGCACCAAATTTAGGAATCCCCCAACTTTCTAAAAACCATGTTTGGATTCTCAATTATGCAGTATATAGCATGCACAAATTCTTCCCATATATTATCATTTTGTCTAAATTTTAACCACAGTCTGCACATGCAGATATGTTGTAATTGTTGAAGTCCCTTGAAGCCTAGTCCACCAACATGGAAGGGTTTTGCAACCTTATGCCAACTTACCCAAATCATTTGCTTTCCTTTTCAAGCCCAAAAAATCTATTGAATGCTCTCTCCAACAGTAGTTGGGAACTTCTCTTCATTACAACCACTAGTAGAATGTACATGGGGAAGGTGGTGAGGATGCTCTTCAAAAGTGTTTTTCTGCCCCCATTTGAAAGGAAAGAGTTAGTCCAACATTGAGGAGTTGAGTTGACTTTATCATTTATCTCATCAAATTGTATTTGTTTGGTTTTTTCCCTATTTAAATAAACCCCCAGGTATTTAAAAGGAGTAGTCATGCAGGTGAAACCAGTGAGTTCAAGAGTCCAAAGTCTGCAGGATGTGGAGACTTTTTTACTGAACAGAACTTGCCATTTTTCCTTGTTTACCATAAGTCTTGTGTGTGTTGAAATTTCTGTGAGGAGTAATATAGAGTTTTAATAGTAGCCTAATTAGCTCTTGAAAAAATTAGGATGTCATTTGCTTAAATTAAATGGCTAATATCCACTTTTGATATGTTGTAGTATATGTTGTAGCTCTTCCATTGGCAAGGTCTGTCAATCAATTTGGACAAGTAATCTAGTGCAAGTATTAATATGGTTGAGGAGAGGGGTCTTCTTGTTTCAAACCTCTAGTTGCCTTAAAAAAACCATGAGCACTGCCATTGATCAACACTGAGTTTGCATTTCCCTCTAGCCATCTCTTAATTGTCTAGCAGGACTCAGTATAGAAGCCCCTTGCCCTCAGAATCTCCATGATGAACTCCCAGTTAACCATGTCATAAGCTTTTTTTAAGTCTAGCTTATATATCATATTGCCCCATGCAAGGTTTCTCAAAATCCAAGAGTAACTCTTAAGCTAGTAACACAATATCTCCAATTCTTCTCTCCTTCACAAAAGCTGCTTGCTTTGGGTTGATCAGATGATGTAGTAGAGGTTGAAGTCTGTGCACAAGGATTTTGATGATAATATTGTTGATCACATTAGTTAGGATAATAGTTCTGAATCGATTCCACTTTTCTTTCAGGGAAGATTTAGGTATAAATACAATGGTGGCTGCACTAAAGTAGTTTGGTAGTGGATGACCCTCGAAAGAGTCATGTATTGTCTTGATAACATCTTCTTTTATGACCTCCCAAGCATTTTTTATAGAAGTCAGCAGTGAATCCATCAGGGCCAGCATATTTGGCACTATCAATGGATAATAGAGCCTGTTTAATTTCCTCCTCTCCTGGAATTTCAGCAAGATTCAAACCAGCAGTGAACTCTTGATCAAAGTTGAACAAATTGGTATCAATATGCTCCCTTTCAGTATGTTTGCACTGCATAAGTTCTTGGTAGTATGCCACAACACTGTCAGTAGTCCCTATATCATCTTTATTCTAGTTTCCTTGATTGTATTTGATTGAGTGGATTGTATTGCACATCCTTTGATACTTTATGCAGGCATGATAAAACTTGGTGTTCATGTCCCTATAAGTGAATTTAGTTTTAGCAGCCTTTTGTCTTAGAAATTATTCCTGCCAGTCTATAGTAGTTAAGAGCTTCTCATTGGACTCCAAAAAGGAGGCCTCATGCACATTTCCAATGCTATGGTCCTCCTTCATTTGCTTCAAATCCTTCTCAGCCTTCTCCGCTCCATTCATAAGGTTCCCAAAGTATTTCAGTTCCACTAATTTAAAGCCTTTCCAACCATTTTCTGCAAATTCCAAAGTTTGATTAAGGGGTTAGGGTGATCACAGTCCCTGTAAGGCTCTTTCACATTCTATATGAAGTCCTTATGAGTGGACCATACATTCAGTTACCTTAAGGAATGCCTGAAGTTTTTTTCATTTGGAGACATGATGTTCAACATGGGTATGTGGTCAGATCTTGCTAGGCTGAGGTGAGTTATGGTGGCTTAAAGAAAATTCTGAATCTAACTATCATTTGCTAGGATTTTATCCAATCTTTCCGAAAGTCTTCCCCTTCTCCAGGTAAAATCAGGACCATTATAACCCAAATCAAAATACCAGCATTCTGAATATTATCATTAAATTCAGTCGTTGTAGATAAGCATGGAGTTCTATGACTGCTTTTCTTAGCAGGAGATGCTATGCAGTTGAAGTCTCCCCCCACTATCCAAGCATGGTTTGTTTGACTCTTGTTTTTGTGTAATTCTTTCCATAGTTCCTGCTTTGCTGATTTGGAGCAACCTGCTTACACAAAGGTAGCACAGTCTGCTTTGCCAGGCATATTGAAAGAGAAGTGAATAAGTTGGGGATGGTTCAGCTAGATAGTGCATCTCATTTCAGTTCTGCATAAGATCCAGATTTTATTGTTCAAATTAGTAAATAAGGAAAAACCAGGGAAAGCTTTTGTACATTTTGAGGATTGTGATGAACCATAGGTTCCAAAATAAACACCAAAATTTGTACTTCTTATTTAAATATTTAAGTCTTTTTATAGAGAGGGGGTGAGCATTCTCCCTTATATTCCAACATAGCTTAATCATGTTGGTGGGGTGGATGAAGGGAGGGTTGGGATCTGCATCTGGTCCTTCTCCTTACTTGTTGGATGTTGGATTTCATGTGAGCATTTTGACCTTCCATGGTGTTTATAGCAAGATCTTCCATCTTCTTCTTTTATTCTAACTTTGATTTCCTTTTCTTCTTTTCTTTCTGAATTTTCCAATATGTTTCCATTAGTTGCTTCATATCTAGTAGCATCTTATTAGATTGTTTGTGGCCTCTGTAATCTCTCTTTCAAGCACTGATCCAGTGGCCTGGGAAGGAGAATCCATGCTACCTTCTCCAAAATAAAGATGAGGAGAGGGAGTAGCATTCCCCCCCCCCTCTTCCAAAATAAGATCAGTTAAAGGAGCACTATTTTGTGTTCTCATAGATGTTTCAATTTTAAAGTTCTAGTGATTGAGTGGGTGTTTGCTGCCTCAATTGTTGTGAGTTGATGTGTATCTTGTCCACTAGAATTTAATTCATTTCCTCCTTCTGTAAGAGGGGTATTCCTCCTCTTAATGTTTAGAGTGGTAGGTTCCTTAGAGGAGTTTTTTTGGTTCCTTCTAGTTGGAGGATGTAGCCTGTAGCATCTTTCAACAGTATGTTCAAACGTCCTGCAATGTTGACAAAAATAAGGCTTTTTCTCCCTAACAACCTCCTACCAAAACCCATTAATGTCATCTCTAATCCAAACTCTTTTCATCTCTGGAAGGGTTATGTTCATCTCTATTAGAATTCTTGCAATCGTTGGTCTAGCTTTGTTATATGTAGGAGCATCCATCATTAATAGGTTTTTAATTGCACATCTTATGTTAAATAGGGCATTCAGATTAAAAAGATGGAGGGTAGACCTTGCAATTTGAACCAAATGGGAACCACAAGTGGCTCCTTGCTAGGATCAAAATCAGGAGTCCATTTTGGTATTTTCAAATCAGTTCAAACAATTATTAAGGATTGCTTGGAAAACACCCTAGCATAATCCTCTTTAGTGGTGAGTTGCATTAGGAGGTGTCTTCTTATAGGTAATCCAAGCCTCCAAGCTCTAATAAAGTGAAGGGAATCGAAGTAGTTCCTAACCAGCTCCTTTTTGGGATGTCACAAACTAAACATTCCTATGAGGGTGAACTTCCCTGTTGAGTTCAGTAATTTCTTGTGCATAAAATAAAACAACATGCTCCCTGATACATCTAAAATATATAGTATTTTTAGACATATTTTTATTCTTATTTTTGAGGTATTACACTTTAATGGAAGTTATTTGTGTGTTTTTCTTTTAGGTACAAGTAAAAAGGTGAAAAATGCTAAAAGGAGTGAAAAAGGATCAAATTTGGAGAAAAATTATGAAATTTGTGCAAAAGTGTTTTAGCGCCTAAGCACCAGATCCGGTGCTTAAGCGTCGGTGAAATAGAAAAGGCCACGCCTAAGCACCAGAGGCCCTGTGCTTATGCGCCAGAGGCAATTATTTGGTGGTTTTCTTCACTTGACCAAGTTTTGAAGAGACATTTGAGGCATCTATTGGCTAAAGAGGGTGGTTATGACCACTAAGAATGAAAATATTATTAAAAGACTTGTGAAAGGAGGCATCCCTTGGAGAATACATCAAATTTGGACACATTTTGAAAAATTTCCAAGGAACCTCTTGGGAAATTTATAAAAGAAGGAAGTTGAGACATTTGAGAGAGTGCTGAGTCCTGAGAAGACTGTGAAGAATATTGGGGAGAGATTGAGGCACCACAATTTTACTTTTTACCTTTTTGTTTTTTGTTTTATTTTGAGAGTATAAAGTGTTGTAAAATAGAAGAAATTCAAAGGAACTTCAAGAGTTTGGTGGAGGATTTGAGATTAGTTATTATGTTTGTTCTTAAACTACTTTTGGTTTTAATCGAGACTTCTTGTTGGTTTGACAATGATTTCTACTTTTAAACTAATATGTGGTTTTGTTTTCTCCATGGATTCTGGGTAAATTTCTTTATATTTCTTCTTAAAATGTTAAGTAATTAACGTTTGGATGGCAGTTGTGGAGAGTATTAATCATTAATGTTGGAAGAAGTTGTGAAGATTTAATTCCATGCACTTCATTTACTTCTTGATTTGGCCTATCCAGATGTTAAAATTTGTTGTGAGAACATATAAAAACTGGGTTGGTGTTGTCTCAGTCAACAATTAGAGAGAATAACATGAGGTTGTATGAATGAAAATTTAATTCATAAGATTTTTTGCAAATAAATAGGGAAATAAACTTTGAAGGGTGTAGAGTTAGAAGACTTTAATGTGCAGGTTAAAGCCCCCAACATAGTTTATTATTTTAGTTTCTAATACAAGATGTTAGGCCCAAGTGGAGGGAATTGAGGGAACCCAACAGTGAGAGTTGGTATCTTCCCTACCCAACCGGTCTTCAAAACTATTCAAACTTTAAATTAACCAATGTTCTTTATAGCATCCCTAGTAAGGGCAAAGAATATTATTGCTCATATTTGGCACAACACAATTTGCATACTTCCACAATAGAATTCCTATACTTATTACTAATTCATGAAAAGAAGAAAGATATTTTCATATTTTGTGCTTTTCTTTTACATAAACTCAAGTTATTTAGAAGTGGTTACTGTTTTGTGAAAATATCAAAAATACCAAAAAGATTTGAAATTTAATTACTGTCAAATTATCTATAGTTTAAGTAATTTTCTTTTTGAAATAGAATTTTGTTGTTTGAAAATGCATATTGCCAATTTTCTCTGTAGGTTTGATATTCAGGTCTTAATCAAAAAATCNCTTGAATTTTTGCAGGGTCTGCTTCCAAACCATCTTCCAAAATTTTATGCCCTAATACAATTCCTCCTGCAACAGTAAATTGACATTTCTCCCAATTCAGATCCAAATTAGTTCTTTCGCAAAACTCTAAAACTTTTTCAAAATAATTTAAGCATGCATAGAACTAAATTAGTTCTTTCGCATAACTCCAACACTTTTTCAAGATAATTTAAGCATGCGTTCCAAATACAGAGAAATCATCCATAAATACTTTCAATCCATCATCAATTAACTTACTAAATATAGATATCATACATCTTTGGAATGTTGCAGGTGCATTACATAATCCAAAAGACATTCTTCGAAAAGCAAAAGTTCCAAAAGGACTAGTAAATGTTGTCTTTTCTTGATCCTCAAGAGCAATATGAATTTGATGGTAATCGATATATCCATCTAAAAAACAAAAATATTTGTGCCCAGCAAGTCTATTTACTTTTTGATCTAAAAAGGGTAAAGGGGACTGATCTTTCCTGGTTGCATTGTTTAATTTTCTATAATCAATGCAAATACGCCACCCAGTAACTTGTTTGATAGGTATTCATTCATTATTTTCTTTTGTCTCAACATTCACTCCTCCTTTCTTAAGAACACAATGAATTGAACTTACCCACACACTATCTGAAATAGGATATATAATTCCAGTGTCTAATCATTTCAAAATTTCTTTCTTAACTACTTCTTTCATCATTGGATTTAATCCCCTATGTGGATCAACTCTTAGTTTATATTATTCATCTAATATAATTATGTGCATACAGATCGAAGGACTGATTCCCTTAATATCAGCTAATGTCCATCCTGAAGCTTTCTTATATCTTTTCAATGTATCTAACAGTCTTTTCTCTTGCAAATCATTTAATTTTAAAGATATAATCACAGGTAATATAGATGAGTCTCCCAGAAACACATACTTCAAGTGGCTAAGCAATATTTTCAGCTCAAGTTCAGGTGGTTTTATAATTAACGAAACTAGATTCTTATCTGCATTTTCTGTAATATCCAGCATCTCAAATCTTTCCTGAACATAATCTAATTCTTCATTTTTTAAGTCATCCAAAATAACTTCATCACTCTCTTCAAATTATTCTTTCTCTTCAAAATGTTCTTTAAAATGTTCATTCAATAGATGTTCACTAATTTCCATGCAAAAACATTCATTATCTCTTTCAACAGCAGGGTAATTTATAAATTTCGGATGTTCACTAATTTCCATGCGAAAACATTCATTATCTCTTTCAATAGCAGAGTATTTCATAGATTTCAAATGTTAAAAGTCACTTCTTGATCATTAACTCTCATAGTTAATTCTCCTTTTTGAACATCTACTTCAGTAGATGTTCAATAATTTTCATGCGAAAACATTCAATATCTCTTTCAACAGCAGGGTATTTCATAGATTTTGCAATGTTAAAAGCCACTTCTTGATCATTAACTCTCATAGTTAATTCTCCTTTTTGAACATCTATCATAGCTTTTCGAGTACTTCTTGATCATTAACTCTCATAGTTAATTCTCCTTTTTGAACATCTATCATAGCTTTTCCGGCTTCTTGATCATTAACTCTCATAGTTAATTCTCCTTTTTGAACATCTATCATAGCTTTTCCAATTCTTGATCGTTAACTCTCATAGTTAATTCTCCTTTTTGAACATCTATCATAGCTTTTCCATGATCAATTAACTCTCATAGTTAATTCTCCTTTTTGAACATCTATCATAGCTTTTCTAGTAACTAAAATTGGTCTCCCTATAATGATAGGTATTTTTTTATCTTCCCTCATATCTAACACAATGAATCCACTGGAAAGATAATTTTATCAACTTTTACTAACACATCTTCTATAACTCCCTTAGGATTTGTAACTGATCGATCTGCTAACTGAAGAGTTACAGAAGTAGGTGAGACTTCTCCTAATCCTAATCTTTTGAAAATTGATAGAAGCATAAGATTAATGCTGGCTCTCAAATCACATAAAGCTCTTCCATAAAATTTTTCATCGATAACATACGGTATAGTGAAACTGCCAGAATCTTTTAATTTTTCTAGAAGTTTTTCTGAATAATTGCACTACACTCTTCACTAAGTGCAACAAAACTTCCTTTTCTTGTTCAGAATATCTTTCATAAATTTCACATAATTGGGCATTTGCTCTAAGGTTCAGAATATCTTTCATAAATTTCACATAATTGGGCATTTGCTCTAAAGCTTCTACGAAGATTAATTGCACTACACTCTTCGCTAAGTGCAACAGCCTCATTATCAATGAACTTCCTTTTCTTGTTCAAATTGCACTGCACTCTTCGCTAAGTGCAACAGTTTTGTTATCCGTGAACTTCCTTTTCTTGTTCAGTATATCTTTCATAAATTTCACATAATTGGGCATCTACTCTAAAGCTTCTACGAAGGGAATGTTTACATCTTTCATAAACTTCACATAATTGGGCATTTGCTCTAAAGCCTCTACGAAAGGAATATTTACTGTTAATTTCTTAAGAATTTCTATAAACTTGGCTTTCATAAATTTCACATAATTGGGCATTTGCTCTAAAGCTTCTACGAAGGGAATATTTACCTTTAACTTCTTAAGAATTTCAAAAAATTTGGAAAATTGTTTATTCTGTTTATGTTGCTTCAATCTTTAAGGAAACGGGGGTGGAGGTTTCTCCATAGTAATTTTCATTGCTGTAAATGGATATTCTAAATCTGGGCATTCATGATCCTTTTCTTTTTTGGTATCCACTTTCTCTTTTTCAGTTTACATTTCTTTTTGTACTTTTTTCTCCAATTCTTTTCCACTTCGTAATTATATCGCTTTTATCTGTTCTTTTCCTTGATCTTTAGGATTTGGTTCCATAGTACTAGGAAAAGTTCTTAATATCCTTGATCTTTTGGATTTGGTTCCACAGTACTAGGAAAAGTTCCTAATGTTTGGTTACTAAGTCTTTTCCTTGATCTGTAGGATTTGGTTCCACAGTACTCGAAAAAGTTCCTATTGTTCGGTTACTAAGTAAGTAGCGATATGCCCTAATTGATTTTCAATATTCTTAATAGCAGTTCCTTGATTTTGTAATTGGTTACCTTGAATTTGTGATTGATTTCCTTAATTCTACAATTGTTGACCCATGTTTAATATCAGCTCTTCCATAGACAAATTCTTCTCCTTAATTTGAGTATTACTGTTTAATCTTGGAGAATAAGAAGGTCTATAATTCACATTTCCTTGGTTGGATGAATTTCCTAATGGGTTCGCTGGGTTGTTTTCCCATTTTAGTTAACATTTTCTTGGTTGGATGAATTTCCTAATGGGTTCACTGGGTTGTTTGCCCATTGTTTATTAACATTTCCCTGGTTGGATGAATTTCCTAATGGGTTCACTGAGTTGTTTGCCCATTGTTGGGGTCTATAGTTAACATTTCCTTGGTTGGATGAATTTTCTAATGGGTTCATTGGGTTGTTTGCACATTGTTGATCGTAGAAGATTGTTATTAATTAAAATTTGGATGATTCTTCCAACCTGGGTTATAATAGTTCGAATAAGGGTTGTTGGGTTATTAATAACATTTAAAGTCTCATTTGAAGGTTGAATATCCATAAATTGCCAAGATGAATTCTCTTCCATCATAGGAGGTGTTGGAGAATAATTCATCCCATAATGATCTAATATCCACAAATTGCCCTGGAAGTCCACTAACTGGTAGACTCCTCCTATGTAGACCTTTTCAATGACAAATGGTCCCTCCCAAGTTGGCTTGAATATTCCACCTATTTTACGGCGTGCAAGAATAGGCCATTTGAGCACCAGTACGAGGTCACCAACTTTGAATGTCCTTAGGCGGATCAATTTGTCATGGTCTTGTACCATCTTTGCCTGGTAAAGCTCCAAATATTGTTGTGCTTCTAGTCGTTTTCCCTCAAGACTTTCTAGTTCTTCAAGTCTGAGTTTTACACTTCTCTTGTCGTGAGTTGGTTGGCAATACAACTCTAAGAGACGGTGTCTGGATTTCTAGCGGTAGCACAACCTCGAATCCGTATATGAGCATATAAAGTGTACACTGAGTGGGAGTCCTGAAAGTAGTCCGGTAGGCCCACAAGGCTTCTAATAGTTTGTTGTGCCAATCCCTTTTGTTTTCATCCAATATTTTCATCAAAATCTGTACCAGTGTTTTATTGAAGGCTTCAGCCAGACTATTTGCTCTGGGATAGTAAATCGTAGAGTATCTCCAATCTATCTCATGTCTTTTGACGAAATTATTGATCTTGGTGCTTCTGAAAGCTGTCCCATTGTCGGAAATTATTCTTCGTGGCACCCCAAAACGGTAGACAATTTAGCTTTTAAAAAATTGAAGGACCTATTGTGTCGTAACCTCATGTAACGGTACTGCCTCCGCCCATTTGGAGAAGTAATCTATAGAGGTAAGTATAAATCTGTGTCCTTTGGAAGATGGATGGTCTATTGGACCTATTATGTCAGTGCCCCAACACTCGAATGGCCACGAGGAAATAGTTGGGTGTAGCACATTTTGAGGCTGGTGTAAGACCACTCCATGCACTTGGCATTGGTGACATTTTCTGGCTATATCCATACAGTCGGACATCATTGCTGGCCAATAATATCCCAATTTTTTTATCTTCATTTTCATTTTCGGCCCTGACTGATGAGCACCACACAATCTGGCATGTACCTCTTTGACAATATTTTGTGCTTCGGCTCTGCTCAAACACCGTAGCCACATCTGGTCGAATGATCTTCTGTATAGAACATTTCGCACCATGGCGTAAGAAATAGCCCTTCTTGTGATGCGGTGCTCCTCAGACTTGTCTTCTGGTAGCTTTCTAGTAAGCAAATATTCTATTAATGACTTTCTCTAATCTTCATTGATGTCTGTAACTGTATTTATTGTTTCTTCTTTTCCAAGCTTGTGTAGAGTTTCAAAGTTGATCTGAGACAAGACTTGTCTTCCTTGCACTGTGACTTCAATGGAATCCTCCGGGGACATGTCATTTCCTTAGTAATTTTTGCTAGAGTCTCGGCATGGGCAATATCTCCCCTAGGAATCCGGTAGAAAGTCACATCAGGAATCTGGTCCAGGAGCTTCTTTGTGTACTGATGGTATTCTGCTAATCCTAGTTTCAGAATTTTGTATTGTCCAACGACTTGCTGGATGACGAGTTGGGAGTCGTCATAGATTGCAATGTTTGTTATACCCATTGAGATTGTCACTTCCAACCCGGTGATTAAAGCTTCAAATTCTGCTTCATTAATAGTGCACGACTCTGTCATGTGGTATGAGAACCTCAACATACTCTTATCTCACGTAATAAAGATCAAACCAATCTCTGCTTTGCCTGGTATAACTGTGCCTAATCCTTTGTCTTTTATGGCTAACGAAGCACTATCGAAGTACATTTCCCAACGTTGCGCACTAGAGAATTCCATTGGTAGTATTTGCTCATCTGGTAACTCATCGTTGAGAGAGGACCCAGTTGGCAGTGGGTGTGCAACGAGAAAGTCTGCTAGTATCTATTCCTTAATAGTACAGAGAGGAACAAAAGTTATATAAAATTACAATAAGATCATTGACCATCTTGCTAAATGTCCGGAGAGTGTTGATCGGGTCATCAGATATTGAAATAGATTAACCAGGGTAATCTTATGAGAAAGCATGTAATGTCTAAGCTTTTGGGCGGCAAAAATTAACGCCAGTCAATGCTTCTCAATAAGTGGAAACCTTATCTCCGTCGGTATTATGCGACTACTCAAGTAGTAGAGTGCATTTTCTTTACCCTCATCATTGACTTGGGCTAAGAGGGCTCCAAGAGAGTCATCTATGGCCACGGTATAAAGTATCAGAGGTTTCCCTGAGATAGAGGCAGCTAAGACAGGAGGTGTCATTAAATATTACTTAACGTCCTCAAAGCACTTACAGCCTTCAGAACACTGATATGTTGCTCCGAAGTTCTTTAGGCCGAACGACATCAGTGTGTAGCAGAAAATTCCAATCGGTTTTCTAAAGGCTGTAAGTGCTGCATCTTTGAGAGCCATCTTGATTTGGTTGTATCTCGACGATCTGTCCATGAAGGAGAAAATTTCATGTGTTGAAGTGATATCCACCATCATCTCTGGTATGGGTAGTGGAAACTCGTCTTTTTGGCATGCCTTGTTCAAATCTCTGAAGTCAACACAAACACAGATCTATCCATTTTTCTTCTTAATAGGTAGAATATCAGCCAACCATATGGGATACTGATCATCTTTCATAAAGTTGGTGTCTATTAATTTCTTTGCTTTGGTGATGACTTGTTACTCTATTTTGAGGCGCATTCTCTTGGGAGCTTATTTTATAGTGGTTATAATCTTGTCCACCTCGGGTTTATGGACTGCAACCTTTGTTGACAGTCCGACATTTCATCGTAGCTCCATTGAATTCTGTTAATAGTTTGATCGATTCTGTAGATTCTTTGTCATTGAGTAGAGAACTTATAAATGTAGGTCAGGGTCATTCTTTAGTCTTGAGGTTAATCTCTTTCAATTCATCAACGGTAGATTTAATTTCCTCCTCAAATTTTGAGAGAGCATAGTCTATTGGTTGATCAGTAGAGTCATCCTCTATATCAAGGAAATCCTCTTCTGACTCACAAGTAATAACCATACAAAACTCAGAATCATCTACTGGTCCGACTACCAAATCCGATTGTACCTCTTTTGAATTTGGAGTTCGACTTTTACCATTCCATAATTTTTCAAAAAGTTAAAATTTATCTTTTGGCATTTGTTTTGGTAAGTGTCCCTGTTGAATTAACTTTTGAACACAAGGTGAGAAGTAACCAAAAGGCAATTCCATTAATTCATTAGAATCATCATCCAAATTTACATGTTTTTCAAGCTTAGTAGAGGTAGAAGCATGGTAAAATTTGTTCGGCTTTAAACCAACACTACGGACTTCCTTGACCTCTAAACTCTGGACCTCTTGAGGGAGAATTGGAGTAAGGGTTATAGCATTCACATAGTGGTTTATCCAATCATACATTGTTTCATATTCATTATTTTTTGTATCTTCTAAGGATATCTCGTATTGAGGTTTCTTTCATCTTGTCATCATTATCTCGTCTTCAGAACTGTCTTCATCACCAACGTTGATAGTTGGCCAAGTCTGTTTGACAATTAAATTGATCTTTCCTCGTCCACGTCTCTGGTCTCGACCTCGGGTGCGCGAACTAAAAGAACTTTCACCAACTTGTTGTAAGGGAGTGGTGGAAGATCGCTGAAGCGGAGTTGAATGACCTCCTTTTTGTAATTCTTCTGAATCTTCTTCTTTGTTTGTGATAACTTCATTAGAGAAGACAGTCCTCTTTGGAGGTGCGTAGTAGGCAGCATCTTCATGGATACCAACTTCATGCACTGAAAATGGTTGTAGATCTTCTTTGATGCAATTTTCTTGACCATCTTTGTGGTATTTGATGCATTGGTGTAAAGATGATGGAACCATATTGTGCTCATGAATCCAAGGTTGACCTAGTAGATCGTTAAAAGAGGTTTTGGCGTTGATGATATGAATTTAGGGGTTGTCATGAGTTCTCCAACCATCATAAGTAATGTAATTGATCTGAGGGCTCTTTCTCCCTTTTGGTTGAATCCTCTTATTATCATTTTAGCGACCGTAAGCTCTTGAGCTTCAATATCCAAATAGGCCAATGTTTGTAGGCTCATTAAGTTAAGAGATGCTCCAAGATCTACTAAAACTCAAGACAACACAAATCTGCCGATGTTGACGGAGATGTAGAGTGGACGGTTATGGTCGGTGGTACCAAGCAGCAAGTCTTCATCTGTAAAGGTTACCTCAGGCTGTTCTTACAATGAATAAACTTTGTCTGAGGATGTGTTTGACAACTGAGCTAAGAAAATTTTTGGGTCAAGCAAAGCTGTAACCAGAGGCTCTCTCATCTCCATGGACAGGATCAGAGCGTCGTAGATGCTTAATCGGGCCGGCAAATTCCTAAGATGAGCTAGCACGTTGTAGTCTACCTTGTATGATTCTCCAATTTTGTTTTCATTATGTGGTTCTTCCACTGGAGGAGGTGGGGGTATCTCTTCTCGATTCATTATATGCTTTCCTTTATCTGTTGGAGTTGTTCTTGGTGGTAAAACTTTTTCGCTTCTTAAGTTAACTTTTGTGATTTCTTCTTTTTAAGATATCATTGTTGAATCTTTTGGTGTCTCTTCCTCTTCATCAGAAAGATCTAAGTTGATGGTAAGAGGTGTACCGTGATGCTCGAGAATTGGTTCCTTGTTATCGGTGCTATCGTGAGCGGTGTCATTGATGTCTTCATTGGACTTGACAACGAGTTCATCAGACTCGGGTACGATTTGAGGATCATTTTGGGGATCGAGATCAAAGTCAGATTGGACATGATCAGTTACATTATCACTATAAATAGTTAAAATGTAGCCAAAATCACAGTCGTTATATTCATAAGACCCCGGAGGGACAAAAAAATAATCATACAAAGTCAGGGGTTCGAGGATTTTCTTCCCCGAATCCGAGACAACCAATCTTGTAGAGGCATCCCCTATCCTACCCCTCATGTTATCAATCTTTGTAGTGATGCTTTTCTTCTTCTTCTTTGTATTTGACGATGACAGATCTTCTGGTGAAACCTTCATCTCGGGCTTGGTATGTTGCGAACTCTGAATGGAGGCTTGTTTTGATGCAGACTGAATCTTGTTCAGTATTTTCTTGGATGATCTGCTCCAGACCTCATTCCATCCTTCTTCTCTGGTATATGCAAAAGATTGTTTTGATGGACCCTATATTTGATTGAGGACGCTTTTGAGTTAGTCCTAAATTGTATTCAATCCATCTGTTCCAGTATACAGATCGATTGGGGAGATTGGCTCGACTGAAATCATATTTATGGAACCTTTTTCAGGTTCTCTGAAATATTCTTTCAGGATTGTTATGTTCTCTTCTTTAAGGTTCCTCTCAAGCCAGTCCTTAGATGAAGCATTTTTCTATAGTGTGCCCGAGCAACCAGTGGTATGGGCAATAATTTGGTTCATTCTTCCTATCCACCTCTTCGGGCTTCTTTGGATCTGGTAGTTTGAATTATGGCTTCTTCATCAGACTTCTAAATATTTTAGGTATACCTTCATCTTTGAAATAATACACTGTATTACGTCGCTCTGACAGGGAAATTTTCTTATCCCCTGTTCGAGGTGATCCCTCTTGAGGCGGTCACTTGTTGGATTGACTATTCTATTTCTGAGAGTATTGTGACAAAAACTTGCGATGCTTTTCTGCATATATTTTTATCAGCTGCTTTCCTTTGTTGACGGTTGCTACTACTCCTAATTTCCTCTTGTGGCTTCATGTCCTTAATTTCCTCTTGAAGAATGCTGGCTTTACTAAGTAGCTTCTCGAAGGATTTGATGGTGAGTCCCTTGAGCATGAAAGCTTCTAGCCCATGAATGCACTTGAGTAGAATTTCAATCGCGTGATGTTCCTGTAGCTAAGGTTCACATTTCATGCTAAGGTTTTTCCGCCTCAAAATATAGTCTACCAAGGTTTCTCTACGCTTTTGCTTTTCCATCATGAGCTCTCCAATAGACACATGGTGTTGTGCTCCGACAAATATTTTCACAAAAACTTGTTCAAATTCAGAAAATGTTTTAACTGACCCGTTGGGCAAGTTAATGTACCGATCGAAAGCAATTCCTGACAAGCTGCTGATGAACTGCTGGAAGAGTAGAGCTTCACTATTTCTCATGTTGCCACAGCTGGCTCGGAAATGTGTTATATGTTGTATGGGATTTCTAGTCCCATCGAATATCTTGAAGTTTGGGGCCACAAAATCCTTGGGAAAAGGCACGACATCGAATTCGTCCAGATAAGGTCTACCTTTTAGAACCAATGCACCACCCTTAGATTGGGTTAAGGCGTCACGCACTTGTTGAACCATTTGCTTGAATTTCTTTTCTGGCATGGCACCTGATGGAGATTCCTTTCTATGTTGCTCATCTCAGTTTGCTGAAGCAACCTCTCTCCTTTCATCCATGATGTGTATTATTTATGGCTGATTGATCTCTGAAGAAGCCAATTACGGTACTTGGGATTGACCCTGAATAATGGCCATAGGAGTCATGGCTGCGGTCATCTCTTCTATTCTTTTCTCCAGTAGACTAACCTGCTCAACCCTTAGGAGGATAGCCCTACACATTTCATTTATGGTGTTCTCTTCGGTGTGAGGTTGAGCCTCGCATGTAGATATTGCGGCTCTGGTTTCAATTACATGAAAATCCATGAAATTTTCCTCCAAGTAATCATTGTAATCAATATTTTCGTCGTCGCTATCGACGAAAACTCCGTGTTCTAGACCTAACTCAGAAATCTTGATCCTGAGTTTCTCAACTTTCTCTTCAATTATTGATTCTTTGATCACTTTAAGATCTAGAGGACTCTGATGGACATCCTCTACTTGTTCCTCCATCTCGCTGGCTATTGTCGCGACGATTTCAGATATCTCAGATTCTGGTTTCATTTCCTGTTTTTGTCTCGTGGGCTTGCTAGACTGTATCGATGCAGTGACCTTGGGTACCCATACCTTTTTCCTTTTTGATAATGATGTCTCAAGACGGAGTGTCTTAGTATAAACATCGGTATGTTGAGGGAAAGTATGCTCCCCGTGGTGTAGATCGACTGCAGTGCCAGGTAATCGTCTTGTTTTTGCCTTTGGGATTGTAGGAATATCTCCATAATGGGTGACAGGTAAGATTGTTGGACCCGGTCTTGACTTAACTGGTTGACGACCTGTGGTCTTGGTAGTAGTGTAATCAGTAGTAATCACTGCGGTATCAACTCTATTCCCTAAATAAAACCAAACGCGGATACGAGTAGGGGCACTCCAGTTGTCTTGTGGGACTGTCTGACAAACTTGGCGCCCTTCAAAATTTCCCTCTTCATGTGAGGGGAAATTGTATCTCGTACTCGTTTATGTAACTTGCTAACTGAACATCCTTCTTTGGTAGCAAGCCTTCTGAAAACTGCACTAACTCGAGTGATTGGAGTGAACTTCTTTCTCTCCTCACCGTTTCCATAAAGTGGTGGTAATGCAGCAGCGATTCTCCGTATACTCTTGTATCCATCGGTATCTGTCAGAGGATGGAATCTACTCCCTCATAGGAATTGATAAATTTCCGGTAACACTTATTCATCTTAATGAGGCTCCTCTTCAACAGGTGTCTCCTTGGAAGCCTGGTCTTTAATGTCCCTCCGAACTTTTCTGTTACGGATCCTCCTTTGAGTTCGGGTCAGTAGTACAGTCCTTGAACTTGATCTGATTTCAAACACAAGTGGTAGGAGAGTTAATCCCTCAGTCGGATCCTTAATAATCATTACTTATTTCCCCTTCGTAGCAGTTGGAGTAGCAGATTTGGTGGGTGTCGCGACGGCAGTAGTTCTAGACTTCTTACAGGCAGGGAAGTCTTGAAGGCAGTTCAAACTGAATTTTGCAAATGGTTCTTGTATTTCCAGAGTGGCAATCTTCATTAATACAAAAGAGGCTTTCTCGAGGATGACCTCGAGATCTTAAAATCCAGGTTCAAATTTAATGGTATGAGCGAGGCTGCGGGCTTCGTGACTCGTCGTCAAGTTGCAGGAAAAGGTCAGTGTTGGCGTAGGCCATTGCAGCAGGCTTAAAAATAGAAAGTTTTGGGTTTAGCTATATGGCCAAAAACCTTGTAATTTTAAGTACAAGCACTGATAGTAGAGGTTTATCTGTAGACCGGGCAGGTCTTAATTTATGGGTATTTTAAAATCTTGTTTAAGAAAAGTGTAAAATTTAATTAGTATAAGAAAATTTCAAAGCGCACGTAGCACAACACGATTTAGTTTAATTTGCAAAAATAGTAAATCAAATTTGAAAGGGAGATGTGAAGTATTATAAGACCCAGTGCGGGACCCATTTAGCGACATACAACGCCCAGGTGGAACTAGTCCACCGACACACCTATTGGGGGTCCGACCCCACATGAAAATTTAAAGCGTCCTTAATGGCCTTCTGAACCCTTCAATGATGGTTGAACAGCTAGTCTTGAAGTACAAAGAGTTAATCGTACTTTCCCAAGACATAAATGGGTAAAGTATTCCAACAGAAGAAGGGTAATTTGGTCTAAGAGGGACATAGACATATTACCGATGGTGTGAAGATAATATTTCTTGATTTTTATGGAGAGAAAAGCTTGTCCCTAGCGGAATTACCAGAAGCTGTCGGTGCAATTTTTTGTTGGAGTTGCTGTAAGAAGTTGTCGGTCACCGGAATCAAAATCTCATCGCCCGCTCCGGAAAGACGTTTTAATTTACACATATATCTAGTTTTAGAAAAATATAAAATCAAACTGGGATCAAGCTATGCTATGCGGGCTTATAGGACTGCATATAAAACTCCTATAGGAATGTCCTCATACAGGCTAATATTTGAGAACTCGTGTCACTTATCAGTTGAACTTGACCATAAGGCATATTGGGCTACTAAAAAATTTAATTACAATTTATAGGATGTGGGTGAGAAAAGGTTATTGTAATTGAATGAGCTTAAAGAGATAAGGAATGAATCTTATGAAAGTGCTAAGATTTATAAAGAAATTATTAATATGTGGCTTAATAGGAGGATTCTTACTAAAAATTTCCAGCCAGGGCAACAAGTTCTTCTTGATAATGCAAGGTTAAGTTTATTTCCAAGAAAACTTAAGTTCAGGTGGATGGGCCCACTTTTTCTTGATGAATGTTTATCCTTATGGAGTTATGGATATCAAAGATCCTAAAACTAACAAAATATTCAAAGTGAATGGTCACAGGATGAAATCCTATTTTTTAGGTGACTAATTTAAATTAAATGATTTTATGATGTTGGGTCAACCAGAATAAGTACTGGTTATGTTGGGATGATGACGTTAAACCAAGTGCTTTGCGGGAGGCAACCCATAGTTATCTATGTGCTTGTTTTTATTGTTATGTTGTTGTGTGTGATTTAAAAAATTTTGGTAGTATTTTGAATATATAATAATTTATTGATTATTATAAGACCTTAAAAAATGATGTAAACATGTTAGAATATGTATTTTGATGTTAATTTCACTTGTACTAAATTGTGTACGGGCACTTAAGCGCCAATATCCGGCACTTAAGCGTGATAGTTAAAAAACATGTGTGAATTTCTGTTTTTAAAAGATTTAGCTGAGATTTGGTTTGCTCTAACTTAGGAGACAGTTCTAAGACATGCCTAGGAGTTTTTAAGAAGATTTTAGAGCCTATAAGTAGAAGGGTGTGAGGAAAAGTCTCACCACACTTCCTTTTAACCCTAAATTCTAAGTGAAAAAGAGGAGTTTTGGAAACATGTCATCTTGGGAGAATGATTTAAAGAAGAAGGAGGAAGTAATGAGAAAGAATTTTATTAGTCAGAGTGCAAGAGTTATATAACGGATTCCTCGCCGTTAATATCGAAGGGATAATAGAGAAAATCACTAAAATTGAAGTTGATGTGGCTTCAATTGAGGCAAAAGTTCTGGAAGTTAACACACATCTGGATCATATAAGATGGCAAATTAAAATGCAATTTAACCATACCAATTTTATAGAAGAAGGGGACAAGGCTATGTATTTGAAGAACAAGTGGATTGAAGAAGATTCAACCAGAGTTATCAACCATCATTCGTTCTTTCATATTTACATTCCAAATGCTGAAGGAGAGACTAATGATAGGTCGGGATTTGTTCCACCAACTGGAGAATGGAATTAAGTTTGTTGTTTAATGTCTATGTGTTTAGTGCTTTGTTGGCACTATTTTTGGTTAAAGTTGCCCGTAGGAAGCTGTCGGTCACCGAAATCAAAATCTCATCACCCGCTTCCGAAGGACGTTTTAATTTACATATATATATATATATAGTTTTAGAAAAATATGAAATCAAGCTGACTCCATATTTTTCATAGTTTAAATGAAAGAGCGATGTACTTCAAATCCTGTATCTATCTCGAAGGATAAACACAAGACTTGAGGATGAGGCTCGATCAAATAAACTAAGTCTGCGAAACAGTTATATTTGCCGACAAGTTCCCCTATTTAATATAAAGAATTAAATGGGGTTTATATTAAGTTGGGTTCGGGCTTCCTATAAGGGCAAGCCCATATAGTTAATTACATCTTAAATGACCAAAGTCACCTAAGAAATATAAGGGAAAGCCCCTATAGTTAATTACATCCTAAATGACCAAAGTCACTTAAGAAGACTCGTATTTAATATAAAAGATTAAATAGGGTTTATATTAAGCTGGGTTCGGACATGCTTCATATAAGGGTACCCCTATAGTTAATTACATCTTAAATGACCAAAGTCACCTAAGAAGACTCTCGATAAAAATTCCCCTATAGTTAATTACATCTTAAATGACCAAAGTCACCTAAGAAGACTCTCGATAAAAATCTAGCCTATAGTTAATTACATCTTAAATGACCAAAGTCACTTAAGAAGACTCTCGATAAAAGTCAAGAAAGTAGTTAATTACATCTTAAATGACCAAAGTCACCTAAGAAGACTCTCGATAAAAATCATGAAATATTCTTAAATGACCAAAGCCACCTAAGAAGACTCTCGATAAAAATCAAGAAAAATTATCTTCAAAGAATTTCAAAGGGTAGGACTCTTCAACGCTTTTAAATGACCAAAGTCACCTAAGAAGACTCTCGATAAAAATCAGGAAATATTATCTTTAAGGAATTTCAAAGGGTAGGCCTTTTCAATGAGATCAGACGTAGAGGTGTGAAAGGGGATTGGTTCAAATTTGAAACATTTTTTTGTAGAGTCCAAATGAGGAAGAACTTTCGGATGTCATGGATCCTAATGTTTGGCTCCATTTTTGAGGAAAAATATTTAGGTATTTCATCCTGCCAATTTTATTAGTTAGGGCTCACAATCGTACGAAACAAGCACACAAATAACCTGAAAGATGTGAGGGTTTAGGTCAAGACAGACGATAACCTATTCGTGTGAAACGATCACACAAATAGCCTGGAAGATGTGAGGGTTTAGGTTGTGACAAACGAAAATCTCGAATGATCACACAAATAGCCTGGAAGATGTGAAGATTTAGGTCGTGATAAACGACAACCTCGGCTAAGACGAGTTAGGGCTTATATTATATAGCAGGGCTATACAAAGGCCTAAAGATAAGGTGATGTAAGACGAGTTAGGGCTTATATTGTATAGCAGGGCTATACAAAGGCCTAAAGATAAGGTGAGAATTTATGTTGCATAAGCAAGCAACCTCAAAGTCATATGGCTTTGTTGTCTAAGTCTAAGGAAGGAAGATTGGTTTAGCTGGGGAAGACATGTTCTGCTGTTGAAGATGGTCGTGCTACCCACAGTACTAGCTCCAAGCTCATTGCCACGACGAGTTTGATTTTTCTAGTGTGTCAACTTATAATGTCAAATCAAGTGGCATTATGGTTGAAGTTCTTTAAATTTTATGGGGGCATGTTAAAGTTGATTAGACCAACACCGGTTAAAAACCTACGGTTCCCTCGTTTCGGCACCACTATTTTCTATTAAATTCACTTAGTCCAAATGAACTTACTAAAGTCAACTTAATGACTTCCATAATTTCATTTAGACCGTAGGAAGCCTCATTAGCAACCGTAAGTTACATCCTCCGAGGGATTCTCGATCATTCGATAGAGACATCTTAATTTAGTTGTGATTGTAGTTTTGTGTGATGTTTGTGATTAAATTTTGAGTTATTTTATATTTTGAATATTGTGAGGGTGAGTTTTATCTTGGTTGATTTTAGTTTTTTTGTTTTGGTTTTGGTTTTGTGGTTATCCTGATAATTTTAGTTTTCATGCAGGGTGACATCGTTATTTAGCATGCAAGTTTGCAGGTATAAAAGCACAGTATGAAAGTATAAGAAAGACAATGCTGAAAATTGTAATAGCGTACCTG
>JXCR01145062.1:230388-265698 GCA_002079205.1 Phalaenopsis hybrid cultivar | reverse complement strand
GGAGAGAATGTCAAACCGCATCTCAAAAGTTGTCACGTACCTAGCCAGAACCAGCGGAAAAATGCGGATTTCAGTGGTAGTTTTTGAAAATATTTTAAAATGCAGTTAACCCGAATATACAAAATTGCAATTTTTTTCTCTGTTACTGTACTGCCGCCCCAAACGGACTCTTAATTTGAAGTCATATTTGAGTTTTATATTAAATTTTAATCAAGCTTTATTAGTAAGCAGTTCTTGAATTTTAAATATTACTATTCATAATAACATGTAAAAAGCAAAAAATTATTCAATATTTTTTATTTATTTAGCAACTAAGTATGTAAATAATTGTTTAAATTTGTTTGATTAGTACTGAGTTGAAGCATAAATAGCTTGTCGAGCATATTACTTTATTTGCAGCACTAATGATTATTATTTGTGAAGCAAAACTATCTCATCTCCTCAAGGTGCATAGGGTCATTCAGCACTCTCCACTTATCATCTTAATTTTAGTAAATTGAAACTCTTGACTTAAAGATGTTACACATCTTTCTTAAGTAAGGTATGCTCATCAAAGTATTCTTCTTTTTATTTGTTGACTTCAATGATTTTAATTGAAAATGTATTAACATAACTAGAAGTGGGTAACAAATATGAACATTAAAGTAGGTGTTTATGCTAGATATAAGCCAAGGTCATCATAATAAGGTCTGTTAAAGAGTGGAGCCCGAGCGAGCTCAGGCCGCGCTCGTGTTCAGCTCGTTCGAAATTGACTTGTGTTTGAAATGACTCGTGAACAATTTGTTCATGTTCGGCTTGAAAAACTTATTCATGTTTGTGTTCGGCTTGATAGAATATAAAATTACTATAATTATTAATTTTTTTAAATAAAATTATAATTATAATTTTTATAAAAAAACTTGTTTATATAAAAATTAATTAATTATAATTTATAATATTTAATTTTATGAATTTTTATTATATTTATTTTTTATTTATTTTCGAGACAATTCAAGCCGAACACGAGCGAACAAACTTTTGTTCGTGTTCATCTTGTTTACATTTGGAGATGAAAAATTTGTTCGTGCTCAACTCGTTAACGAACGACTTAAACACCAGCTGTTCACGAACAATGAGCCAAATTGATAGCCTAATCATAATGGGCAGCTCACATAAATGNATTTATTTTCGAGACAATTCAAGCCGAACACGAGCGAACAAACTTTTGTTCGTGTTCATCTTGTTTACATTTCGAGATGAAAAATTTGTTCGTGTTCAACTCGTTAACGAACGAGCTAAACACCAGCTGTTCGCGAACAACGAGCCAAATTGATAGCCTAATCATAAGGGGTAGCTCACATAAATGAAAAGGAGAGATCTATCTTCATGTTTAAGATAGATGAGGAATTAGAGATATGTTATTGGAGTATGACCAATAACATAACTCTTTCATATCAAATAAAAAAATATCATCATTTTAATTCTTGAAATCCGATATATATATATATATATTCAAACAAAAACAAATCATAAATACTCTAAAAAATGCAAACATCGATTCAATAATCCCCACAAATCAAAACCTCATTACATGTAAAAAGGACCAATCATCACCACTAATCCAATCAAATTACAAAACAAACCTCCCCCCATCTTTATTCCTCAACCATAAAACACAAATGAATCACTCATCATCCCCATCATCATCCTCCCCATCATCCTCATCATCATCCNTGTGTTCGTTCGTGTTCGGCTCGTTTTGGCTCGAAATAATACTCATCAAGTTTATATATATATATATATATAAAGCAGTATTTAATTGACTACAAGACTACAAAGATTTATAATCCGTAAAATATTGATTAAAGAAATAGAATAAAAATTATTAAATTAGATTCAAATGATGTTTTAATATAAACAATAATTTTTAAATCTTGCTCAAACCAATAAAAATTATTAAATTAGATTCAAATGGTGTTTTAATATAAATAATAATTTTTAAATCTTGCTCAAACCCTTATTAAAAATTATTAAATTAGATTCAAATGATGTTTTAATATAAATAATAATTTTTAAATCTTGCNCTTTTAAATCTTGTTCAAACTCTTATTGTCTTATGGCTATATGATTAGGGTTGTTAAAAGGACTCTTTGTTCGTGAACAACTCGTGTTCGACTCATTAAGAAAACGAGCCGAACACGAACACACTTTCTGAGCTCAAAATATAAAGGAGCCGAACACGAGCTGATTATGGCTCGCTCATGTTCGGCTCGTTTACACCCCTAGTTGCATAGCAAGTGCATGTGTTGCTTAAACAATATAAATTGAGTAGAATATTGTACCCATGAGGATCACAATTGAAAATTTGATAACTTAATTACTAATTCATATAATTCTAATTTTTATCCAACTAAATTTAAAAATATTTTCTTTTTTAAACCTACGCTAAACTTTCTTTTTGCCAAAATAAATTTTAAATTTCGAAAAAGTGAGAAATCATTATGATTTAAGGATTATCTACTTATTAAACTTAACTCTAAAATTGTATCATATAACAAGTGATTGTCAATTAAGTGTTTTGGTACTTTTAGTCCCAAGTTAATTAGTAGATCATTATAATCAGCATCTTTATCCTTCCTATTTAGAGTTATGAATCTTAATTACTATAATTCCATTCTTCTATAGTGTTAAATGAGATGCTATATCTTATTTATTATAGATAATTGTAGCAAGATAGCTACTGATTGAAGTATTTATTATAATTAGATACCAAGTAAATGATCATTAGGGCCTAAATTCAATAGATTAGAGCTAAATTCAAAACTCATTAGGACATTGAAGGACACTAGTTTTAAAATTAATCATTAGAGCCTGAAAATAAGCTAAAATTTAATCAATCAAATGGCTGAATGGTTCACATAAATTTCATTTTTATTGGGGAAATTTATATGTGTAGCACACAATTCTTATGTATTTATGTTTCTCAAACCTAAACTTTCATATTTATGCCCGTAGCATGAAAAGATGTATTTGACTTTATAAAAATATTAATATTGATTTTTTTTAATGTCGTATTAAAGACTTTGAGTACTCTCTATGTAATTATGAAAACTTAGGTGTGAGAAATGCAAATACATAAAAATTGTGTGCTATTTATGTAAATGCCCCTCATCAGTAGTTTAATTCCTTATTCTTATTCTATATCATAGTCCAATATTGCATCAGCAGTTCAATGTTGGGGTGCCATGTGTCAAATAGGCCACCGCAATGCATTGAGATTGGTGAGTGTTAAAGGGGCTCACTTGACACGTGACGCCCCACTGTTAGACTCTCGATGTATCCAGAGTGATGACCTAATANGTTAAATCAAGGGTTGTTAGTTTACTTAACTTTAGGCTTCTTGAGGAGTTTTGTTTAGCAAAAGGGTATATTCACATTTAATACTTTCAGTTGCATAGCAAGTGCACGTGTTGCTTAAACAATATAAATTGAGTAGAATATTGTACCCACGAGGATCACAATTGAAAATTTGATAACTTAATTACTAATTTTTATCCTACTAAATTTAAAAATATTTTCCTTTTAAAACCTACGCTAAACTTTCTTTTTGCCAAAATTAATTTTAAATTTCGAACAAGTGAGAAATCATTATGATTTAAGGATTATCAACTTATTAAACTTAACTCTAAAATTGTATCATATAACAAGTGATTGTCAATTAAGTGTTTTGGTACTTTTAGTCTCTTCAAGTTAATTAGTAGATCATTATAATCAGTATCTTTATCCTTCCTATTTAGAGTTATGAATCTTAATTACTATAATTCCATTCTTCTATAGTGTTAAATGAGATGCTATATCTTATTTATTATAGATAATTGTAGTAAGATAGCTACTGATTGAAGTATTTATTATAATTAGATACCAAGTAAATAATCATTAGGGCCTAAATTCAATAGATTAGAGCTAAATTCAAAACTCATTAGGACATTGAAGGACACTAGTTTTAAAATTAATCATTAGAGCCAAAAAATTACGCTAAAATTTAATCAATCAAATGGCTGAATGGTGATAATAATGCAGCACCTTGATTAAATGTGTCAATCCAAATTACCTATTCACATAAATTTCATTTTTATTTGGGAAATTTATATATGTAGCACTCAATTCTTATGTATTTACGTTTCTCACACCTAAACATTCATATTTATGCACGTAGCATGAAAAGATGTATTTGACTTTAAAAAAATGTTAATACTGATTTTTTTTTAATGTCGTATTAAAGACTTGAGTACTCTATACATAATTATGAAAACTTAGGTGTGAGAAATGCAAATACATAAAAATTGTGTGCTATTTACGTAAATGCCCTTCATCCATAGTTTAATTCCTTGTTCTGTATCATACAGTCCTGGTTGAGCAAATATTACATCCGGGCTCCAGACATAGTTCAATGTTGCGGCGCCACGTGTCAAATGGGCCAACCGCAATGCATTGAGATTGGTCAGTGTTAAAGGGGCTCACTTGATACGTGGAGCCCCACTATTAGACTCTGGATGTATCCGGAGTCATGACCTAATATTTTTTTTGGGTTCACATTGTTCAATTATCAATGATGCAGGAAACAAAACATCAAGAAGAAAACCCCTTACCTGGGAAACCAGAATCTCCATCGCTCTTTCGGTCGCCCGCGCCATCGATCACATCCATTCGACCAGCCCTACCGCTTCCCACGGCAACATCAAGTTCTCCAACATCTTTCTCAACGAATCCCACACAACTCGTCTCTCTGACAATGGGATCGTACCTCTCGTCGTTCCAAGCAGCTCCCGAAACCATGTTTCCGGCTATCGCGCTCCGGAACTCGCCGACTCNACGGCAACATCAAGTTCTCCAACATCTTTCTCAACGAATCCCACACCACTCGTCTCTCTGACAATGGGATCGCACCTCTCGTCGTTCCAAGCAGCTCCCGAAACCATGTTTCCGGCTATCGCGCTCCGGAACTTGCTGACTTACGCAAGGTCTCTCAGAAGGCGGATGTATACAGCTTTGGCATCGTCCTGCTGGAGCTGCTCACGGGAAAGGCTGCCGAGGAGGGTGACAACCTCCGTAGAATGGTGGAATCGATGCTGCGGGAGGAGTGGTCTACTGATGTTCTGGATCTGGAGCTTCTTAGGCAGCAGAATGTGGAGGAGATGGTTCAGCTGTTGCAGCTTGCTATGAACTGCACGGTTCGGAATCCGGATAGCAGGCCGCCGATGAAGGAGGTGATAGCGCAGATCGAAGCGATCGGCTTGTCGAGCAGAGATGATGGATNAATGTGGAGGAGATGGTTCAGCTGTTGCAGCTTGCTATGAACTGCACGGTTCGGAATCCGGATAGCAGGCCGTCGATGAAGGAGGTGATAGCGCAGATCGAAGCGATCGGCTTGTCGAGCGGAGATGATGGAGAAGTCCGAGAACAGCAGCAGGTTGTGAAGCGGCAGTGTTTGTGAAAAGTGATGCTCAAGAGCATTGCGAAGCTTATGGGGCAGATGGTTGAATCATTATTGAAAGTTGATTTTGTACAGTTATTATGATGATGGATGGGTAGAATTTTCAGGGGAAATTTACATAAATACCAGAGAGTTCTTATGTATTTATATGTATAACACTTAAAGTTTGAAAGTTTGATATCTATATCCTGTCACGTTGGCGTCATAAACATATCCATGAAAATGTATATTTCATTTTAGAAGATGGTGACGATTATATTTTTTATGTGATGTCAAGGATTTGAGTGATTTGAATTTTTATACACTTAAAAATGTCTTCCGAGTTGCCCAACTGTTGAATTGTTGAATTGCCCAGCTGATGAATTACGCAATTGCCCATATGGTAAATTACTGATTTGTTCCGTTGGTGAATTGCTTAATTATCCAGCTGACAAATTTCTCACTATAGAATTGTTCAATTGCCTAAATTGCCCGGTTGATGAATTACGCAATTGCCCATATGGTATATTACTGATTTGCTCCGTTGGTGAATTGCTTAATTATCCAGCAGACAAATTTCTCACTATAGAATTGTTCAATTGCCTAAATTGCCTAGCTGTTGAATTATTCAGCTGTCAAATTGTTAAATTGTCCAACTAGCAAATCGATAAACTGTCTAATTGTCGAAGTGGTTGAAGTGTCTGGATAGAGAACTAGTTGAACTGCCTAGTAGACTAGTTGAACTGTCTAGCCAAAGAATTGGTTGAACTGTCTAGCAAGAGAATTGGTCGAACTGTCTAACAAGAGAACTGGTTGAACTTTCTAGCTGGAGAACTGGTCAAATTATTTAATTGAAAAATTGCCTAAAAGCCAAATTGTCAAACTGTCGAATTGTCAAGTTCAACTACATGATGAGACATGACATAAATGAGCATGACGTGACATAAAATTGTCGAATATAACATAAAGTTGTATGGCATGTCATAAAGTTGTCGGACATAATATAAAACTATTGGAAATAACATAATAGTTGAATTTGACTTAACATTATATAGCGTTATACAATTTTCATTATCATGATAATATGGCACCTCAGGGCGCATAAATAAAGGTCAAATGTAAAAACAAGGAAATGGAGGCAAGGGCTTCTTTTTTAGCGGGTTGCTAATCTCTCTTTTTTCCCCTCTCTTCTGCTCAGTGTTGGTAGGATTTAAGCATAAGACATGGACATTATGGGACCCTGTATCCTAGAAGGATTCAAAATTCTGAAAAGTATTGTGAGCGTAGAAGTATGTCTTAAATATGAAGTCCCGCATAAATATCTATTGTGAGACAACAAAAATGGCACTAGAGGAATCTCCAACAAATGAGATAAGTTATTATATCTTTAAATCTCATTTTTACATCATTTAAACTTAAATTTCTCTAAATTGTTTATATAAATTTTCATTAGTACTTTTATTTTTTAAATCAAGGCACTTATCTCTCGTAAGCAAGTTTCATTAGAGGAAAAGAAAATCGTCCAAACTTTTAGACCGTGCTTGACTCAATAGCTGAATGCTAGAGAAGACTTTGAAAAAGAGTCTTTTCGAAATATAGCTAAGCTGAATAAAGGATGAAGGCGACTACTCTCTCCAGGTGTAGTCAAATTGTCCTCAAACGAATGATAGTTTGAATATAACGAAATTGTTTTACTTCATTTATAATTGAGTTATAGTATAAAGAAACAATACATCTAATCGCATAAAAGAAAGACAATTTATTTCTTATTAATAATAATCAAGGAACTAACTCTATAAGATAATATAAAATATCTTAAAGTGAGTTATAATGTCCCCAGGATGAAACCTTAGATGAGTAATCAGTACATAGTGAAATACAACACTAATTTTTATCAAGATAGTTTTAATTCATATCAACAAATTTATTTTTTGGATAAATGAAGTGTACACTTGCATTATAAAGGTGAACAATGTATGGTTTCGTGATTGAAATTCTTGTATTATTTTTGCAGATGTCAATCAAAAAAATAAGAGAATCAAGAAATTAAATGTATACACCAGTAAAAGCTTTCCGAGCAGCTTGGTTGCCAAATTGTAGAATTGTCTAGCTGGCGAATTGCTTAATTGCCCTAGTAACGAATTGTTGAATTTCCTAAATGATGAATTGTTGAATTGTTTGGATGATAAATTACATTACCTAGCTCACGAATTGCCCCTATAGAATTGCCCAACTGTTTAAATTACATAGCCGTCAAAGCTACCCAACTATCGAATTATTGAACAGTCAAGCTGTCAAATTACTGAAATTGTCTAACTAGCAAATTGACAAAATGCCTTACTGCTGAAGTTGTTGAGTTGTCTAGTTGGAGAATTAGTTGAATTACTTTCCAAAAAGTCCAGTTAAACTACTTAGATGGAGAACTGGTTGAGTTACCTAGTAGGAAAACGGGTTGAAATGCTTAATTAGAGAACTAGTCAAGCTGCATAACTGGCAAACTACTTTATTACCAAATTGTCAAACTGTTGAATTGTCAAGTTCCACTAAATGATGATACGTGACATAAAGTTCTAGAACATGAGATAAAGTTGTCGAATATAACAGAAAGTTGCATGCATGATATAAAATCGTTGAACATGATATAAAGTTACTAGAGATGATATAAAACTGTTGGATATGATTTAAAATTTTGTACCTTTATACAATTTTTTTTATATCATGATAAAAGAACACTCATGGCTTATTAATAGTGGTCAAATGTGTAAAACCAAAGAAAAGGAGGTAAGGGCTCTATCTTCCCACAAGCTGCTCTTCACCGCTTTCTTTCTCCTTTTTCAGCTCAGTGCTAATAGAATTTGGGCATAACACAAAGACGTTACGAGCGGCCCTACATTGCAAATATGAATTTTTAGGTGTTAGATATGTAAATATTGAAGTATTATGTGGCACGTTTGTAAATTCTCCATTTATCAAATATTAATTATTTTATTCGTTTTTAACTATTGGGATTTTTTTTTCAAGAACACAGTTCATAATTAATTGAATGATTAGGTTCTGAAAACTAGGAAGGTGTTATGNATATGTAAATATTGAAGTATTATGTGGCACGTTTGTAAATTCTCCATTTATCAAATATTAATTATTTTATTCATTTTTAACTATTGGGATTTTTTTTTCTAGAACACAAAGTTCATAATTAATTGAATGATTAGGTTCTGAAAACTAGGAAGGTGTTATAGGTGGTTGGAAGAATACTACATAGGAAGATTTACATACAATCCGCTTAAATGGTATTTCCATGTCTAGCACCAAAATTTCAATTTTTACATACACACCACCTTATGAATGAAAATGTATATTTAACTNCATAGGAAGATTTACATACAATCCGCTTAAATGGTATTTCCATGTCTAGCACCAAAATTTCAATTTTTACATGCACACCACCTACCTTATGAATGAAAATGTATATTTAACTTTTTTTTTTTTTAGTTTAGTTAAAATGCTGAAATTTTTTATGTGATATGAATGATTGTAGTTTAANTGCTACATAGGAAGATTTACATACAATCCGCTTAAATGGTATTTCCATGTCTAGCACCAAAATTTCAATTTTAACATACACATTACCTACCTTATGAATGAAAATGTATATTTAACCTTTTTTTTTTTAGTTTAGTTAAAATGCTGAAATTTTTTATGTGATATGAATGATTATAGCTTAGGTGTAAGANTTTTTTTTTTTTAGTTTAGTTAAAATGCTGAAATTTTTTATGTGATATGAATGATTGTAGTTTAGGTGTAAGATATGTAAATACATAGGAATTAGGCGGTATGTATCATATATGTAAATGTCCTTCTATNTGTAGTTTAAGTGTAAGATATGTAAATACATAGGAATTAGGCGGTATGTATCATATATGTAAATGCCCTTCTATTTAACTTTTTGTTCAAGTTGGAGTTCTTACAAACATACCACCCAAAATTTAAAATATAATAGTCTCACTAGCCAAAATTTAAAATTTACAATTCAACCACCCAAAACCTTCGTCCCTTACGAAACAGCCATCTCGTGACGGTTCGGTCGCTTCCGTCGCTCTCATGCCACTTGTCACTTAGTATCATTTTCCACTCTGTCGCTCTGTCATGGCTGCCATATGCTGGCCATATCTATTTCTCACGAACTTCAAGAGTTTTACGATCTAAGCAGTTTTGATAGTAGAAATGATAAAAAAAAATCTAGAGAGAAGGAAAAAATTCCTAGAGATTGAGTGAAGAAAGTTGGAAGAGCAACGAAAAGGCTATGAAGGGGAAGCAGTCGCTAATGCTTGATTGTCGTTGGAGAACTTTGTAACTTGTCTGTTTTTCCTTTTTTAGTCAAAAGAAATCATTTTATGAAAGGTTCTATGGTTACTAGATTTAACGCAACATAATTTCAGCCCTGGNAGAAGGAAAAAATTCCTAGAGATTGAGTGAAGAAAGTTGGAAGAGCAACGAAAAGGCTATGAAGGGGAAGCAATCGCTAATGCTTGATTGTCATTGGAGAACTTTGTAACTTGTCTGTTTTTCCTTTTTTAGTCGAAAGAAATCATTTTATGAAAGGTTCTATGGTTACTAGATTTAACGCAACATAATTTCAGCCCTGCGAATACAAGGATGCATGATGACAGTGTGAGAAATAAGATAGTTTAAGTTGCAATCATGCCTTGGACAAAGCAAAAAATTCTACTAGTTGAAAATTCTCAAAAGCCATGGAGGCGACCCTTAGAAAGGTTATCTTCCATTAGTGTTACCATGATCAAGCTTAGTTGCTCCTCCTATCTTTCTCCAAGACTCCCTTCGACTTCTAGTGGCAGCTCTCACTTGTATTTACTTTAGGGTTAGGTCTCTGCAAATAAGAGTTTATGTATTAGTAGTAAAGCGTGTTAAAATGTGTAATATATCTTTGTGTAAATTTACAATTTTGCCACTGTATAGCCAATCNCATTGCGAAGCTTATGGGGCAGATGGTTGAATCATTATTGAAAGTTGATTTTGTACAGTTATTATGATGATGAATGGGTAGAATTTTCAGGGGAAATTTACATAAATACCAGAGAATTCTTATGTACTTATATGTATAACACTTGAAGTTTGATATATACATGCTGACACTTTGGCCTCATAAACATATTCATAAAAATGTATATTTCATTTTTGAAGATGGTGATGATTATATTTTTTATGTAATGTTAAGGATTTGAGTGATTTGCATTTTTATACACCTAAAAATGTCTTCCGGGTTGCTCAACTGTTGAATTGTTGAATTGCCCAGCTGACGAATTACGCAATTGCCCATATGGCAAATTACTGATTTGCTCCGTTGGTGAATTTCTTGATTACCCAACTGACAAATTTCCCATTATAGAATTGTTCAGTTGCCTAAATTACCCTGCTGTTGAATTGTTTAACTGTCAAATTGTTGAATTGTCCAACTAGCAAATCAATAAACTGTTTAATTGTCGAGTGGTTGAAGTGTCTGGCTAGAGAACTAGTTGAACTGCCTAGTAGACTAGTTGAACTGCCTAGCCAGAGAATTGGTTGAACTGTCTAGCAAGAGAATTGGTTGAACTGTCTAGCAAGAGAATTGGTTGAACTGTCTAACAAGAGAACTCGTTGAACTTTCTAGCTGGAGAACTGGTCAAACTATTTAATTGAAAAATTGTCTAAATGCCAAATTGTCAAACTGTTGAATTGTCAAGTTCAACTACATGATGGGACATGACATAAATGAGCATGATGTGACATAAAATTGTCGAATATAACATAAAGTTGTATGACATGTCATAAAGTTGTCGGACATGATATAAAACTATTGGAAATAACATAATAGTTGAATTTGACTTAACATTATATAGTGTTATACAATTTTTAATATCATGATAATATGGCACCTCAGGGCTCATAAATAAAGTTCAAATGTAAAAACAAGAAAATGGAGGCAAGGGCTTCTTTTCTGACGGGCTGCTCATCTCTCTTTTTTCCCTCCTCTTCTGCTCAATGTTGGTAGGATTTAAGCATAAGACATGGACATTATGCGACCCTGTATCCTAGAAGGATTCAAAATTTTGAAAAGTACTTGTTGTGAGTGTAGAAGTATGTCTTAAATATGAAGTCACACATAAATATCTATTGTGAGATAACAAAAATGGCACTAGAGGAATCTCCAACAAATGAGATAAGTTATTATATCTTTAAATCTCATTTTTAGATCATTTAAACTTAAATTTCTCTAAATTGTTGATATAAATTTTCATTAGTACTTTTATTTTTTAAATCAAGGCACTTATCTCTCATAAGCAAGTTTCATTAGTGGAAAAGAAAATCGTCCAAACTTTTAGACCGTGCTTGACTCAATAGTTGATTGCTAGAGAAGACTTTGAAAAAGAGTCTTTTCGAAATATAGCTAAGTTGAATAAAGGATGAAGACGACTACTCTCTCCAGGTGTAGTCAAATTGCCCTCAAACAAATGATAGTTTGAATTTAACGAAAATGTTTTACTTCATTTATAATTGAGTTATATTATAAAGAAACAATACTTCTAATCGCATAAAAGAAAGACAATTTATTTCTTACTAATAATAATCGAGGAACTAACTCTATAAGATAATATAAAGTGTCTTAAAGTGAGTTATAATGTCCCCAGGATGAACTCATAGATGAGTAATCAGTACATAGTGAAATACAACACTAATTTTTATCAAGATAGTTTTAATTCATATTAACAAATTTATTTTTTGGATAAATGAAGTGTACACTTGCATTATAAAGGTGAACAATGTATATTTTCATGATTGTCATTCTTTTATTATTTTTGCAGTTGTTAATCAAAGAAATAAGAGAATCAAGAAACTAAATGTATACACCAGTAAAAGCTTTCCGAGCAACTTGGTTGCCAAATTGTAGAATTGTCTAGCTAGTGAATTGTTGAATTGCCCAAGTAACGAACTGTTGAATTTCCTAAATGATGAATTGTTGAATTTTTTGGATGATAATTTGCATTACCTAGCTCACAAATTGCCCCTATAGAATTGCCCAACTGTTTAAATTACATAGTCGTCAAAGCTACCCAACTATCGAATTATTGAACAGTCAAGCTGTCAAATTACTGAAATTGTCCAACTAGCAAATTAACAAAATGCCTAACTGCTGAAGTTGTTGAATTGTCTAGTTGGAGAATTAGTTGAATTATTTTCCAAAAAGTCCAGTTAAACTACTTAGATGGAGNGAGAACAGCAGCAGGTTGTGAAGCGGCAGTGTTTGTGAAAAGTGATGCTCAAGAGCATTGCGAAGCTTATGGTGCAGATGGTTGGATCATTATTGAAAGCTGATTTTGTACAGTAATTATGATGATGGACGGGTAGAATTTTCAGGGGAAATTTACATAAATACCAGAGAATTCTTATGTATTTATATGTATAACACTTAAAAGTTTGATATCTATATGCTGACACGTTGCCGTCTTAAACATATCCATGAAAATGTATATTTCATTTTAGAAGATGTTGACGATTATATTTTTTATGTGATGTTAAGGATTTGAGTGATTTGCATTTTTATACAACTAAAAATGTTTTCCGAGTTGCCTAATTGTTGAATTGTCTGGCTGACGAATTACGCAATTGCCCATATGACAAATTATTGATTTGCTCCATTGGTGAATTGTTTAATTACCCAGCTGACAAATTTCTCACTATAGAATTGTTCAATTGCCTAAATTACCCAGTTGTTGAATTGTTCAACAGTCAAATTGTTGAATTGTCCAACTAGCAAATCGATAAACTATCTAATTGTCGAAGTGGTTGAAGTGTCTGGGTAGAGAACTAGTCGAACTACCTAATAGACTAGTTGAACTGCCTAGCCAGAGAATTGGTTGAACTGTCTAGCAAGAGAATTGGTTGAACTGTCTAACTAGAGAATTGGTTGAACTTTCTAGCTAGAGAATTGGTCAAACTATTTAATTGAGAAATTGCCTAAATGTCAAATTGTCAAATTGTCGAATATAACATAAAGTTGTATGGCATGTCATAAAGTTGTCGGACACGATATAAAACTATTGGAAATAACATAATAGTTGAATTTGACTTAACATTATATAGCGTCATACAATTTTTAATATCATGATAATATGGCACCTCAGGACGCATAAATAAAAGTCAAATGTAAAAACAAGGAAATGGAGGCAAGGGCTTCTTATCTGACGGGCTGCTCGTCTTTCTTTTCTCCCCCCTCTTCTGCTCAATTTTGGTAGGATTTAAGCATAAGACATGGGCATTATGGGACCCTGTATCCTAGAAGGATTCAAAATTCTGAAAAGTACTGTGAGCGTAGAAGTATGTCTTAAATATGAAGTCACGCATAAATATCTATTGTGAGACAACAAAAATGGCACTAGAGAAATCTCCAACAAATGAGATAAGTTATTATATCTTTAAATATCATTTCTACATCATTTAAACTTAAATTTCTCTAAATTGTTGCTATAAATTTTCATTAGTACTTTTATTTTTTAAATCAAGGCACTTATCTCTCGTAAGCAAGTTTCATTAGAGGAAAAGAAAATCGTCCAAACTTTTAGACGGTGCTTGACTCAATAGTTGAATGCTAGAGAAGACTTTGAAAAAGAGTCTTTTCGAAATATAGCTAAGCTGAAAAAAGGATGAAGGCGACTACCTTCTATAGGTGTAGTCAAATTGCCCTCAAACGAATGATAGTTTGCATTTAACGAAATTGTTTTACTTCATATATGATTGAGTTATATTATAAAGAAACAATGCATCTAATCACATAAAAGAAAGACAATTTATTTCTTACTAATAACAATCGAGGAACTAACTCTATAAGATAATATAAAGTATCTTAAAGTGAGTTATAATGTCCCCAGGATAAAACCTTAGATGAGTAATCAGTACATAGTAAAATACAACACTAATTTTTTATCAAGATAGTTTTAATTCATATCAACAAATTTGTTTTTTGGATAAACGAAGTGTACACTTGCATTATAAAGGTGAACAATGTATACTTTCATGATTGTCATTCTTTTATTATTTTTGCAGTTGTCAATCAAAGAAATAAGAGAATCAAGAAACTAAATGTATACACAAGTAAAAGCTTTCCGAGCAGTTTGGTTGCCAAATTGTAGAATTGTCTAGCTGGCGAATTGTTGAATTGTTGAATTTCCTAAATGATGAATTGTTGAATTGTTGAATTGTTTGAATGATAAATTGCATTACCTAGCTCACGAATTGCCCCTATATAATTGCCCAACTGTTTAAATTACATAGTCATTAAAGCTACCCAACTATTGAATTATTGAACAGTCAAGCTGTCAAATTACAGAAATTGTTCAACTAGCTAATTGACAAAATGCCTAACTGCTGAAGTTTTTGAATCGTCTAGTTGGAGAATTAGTTGAATTGCTTTCCTAAAAGTCCAGTTTAACTCCTTAGATGGAGAACTGGTTGAGTTACCTAGTAGGAAAACTGGTTGAAATGCTTAATTAGAGAACTGGTCAAACTGCATAACTGACAAAGTACTTTATTATCAAATTGTCAAACAGTTGAATTGTCAAGTTTCACTACATGTTGATTCGTGACATAAAGTTCTAGAACATGTGATAAAGTTGTCGAATATAACAAAAAATTGCATGACATGATATAAAATCATTGAACATGATATAAAGTTACTAGAGATGATATAAAACTGTTAGATATGATTTAAAATCTTGCACATTTATACAATTTTTTTTATATCATGATACAAGAACACTCATGGCTTATTAATAGTGGTCAAATGTGTAAAAACAAAGAAAGGGAGGTAAGGGCTCTCTCTTCCCACAAGCTGTTCTTCACCTCTTTCTTTCTCCTTTTTCAGCTCAATGCTAATAGGATTTGGGCATAATACACGAACATTACGAGCGACCCTACATCCTAAAAGAATGTAATAGCATGCAAATATGAATTTTTAGGTGTTAGATATGTAAATATTGAAGTCTTATGTGGCACGTTTGTAANGGAAGCATGGAGGGATCTTGGGCTAATTGGCGAAGACCTTTACTTGGTGGCTAATACCAGCTTTGGTCTGGTCTTAGCTTTCTTTTAGTTTGATTTGGATTCCTTTGACTTAGGTGACACTTATCATCTCTTTGGATTTGGTGGCATGACCTTTTTCATTTTGGGTTTACTTTTTTGGGATTAATTAATTATGATTTGTTGTTGGGCTATTGTGTCATGAGTAGGTCTTTTGGTCATAGGTTTGGGTTTGTTAATTGACACGCCTAAAAATGCACAACATTTTTTATATACATTTTATGCTCATTTTTAATGATATTGCACTTTAATGGAAGCTATTTTGCGTGTTTTTTATTTCAAGTACAAGAGATGGAGTTTTGGAGAAAATTTGAGTGAAAACAAATCAAAATGGGATCAAATGAAGCAAAGGAGAATAAAGTGAACAGGCGCCTAGGCGCCAGCTTCTAGAACCTAAGCACCAGACCCTATATGTGGAAACAAAGAGTCTGAGACCACCTTATATGTGGAAACAGAGAGCCTGGTGTCATGGTGCCAAGCAGTTATTTCAAGCTTCGAAACTATAACATGAGAGTAGTAGACTAGAACTTAGCTTAAAGGATTTCTTAACTCGCATTTGTGTGGGATCTATACTATGGATTAAAAAAGAACCCTATATTACTTGAATGATACATGCACTTGTATTTATACCTGGTGCGTATAAACCATAAATCACTAGGTATATCGTTAGAGTAAGTAGCAGTCACTAATCATCCTCTAACTCAGCAAAATGATAATTTGACATCCTTTGGTCTCCCAAAGAAGAAATAAGATAGATCGTGTGACTAAAGCCCAATATCTCATCCCCCCAACCCCAGTGAAGTTATAGACCTCCTCGAAAACCAGACAAACTTTTCATCATCTTGAACATCACTGACAATGGACTCCTCCATTTCAGATGGAACCATGCTCTCTGCCTTATTTATCTTGCGCTCTCTCGCATTCTAGCCCATTGACTATTTTGAGAGCAACAAATTTTCATAGTCACCAAGGGGAGAAGCTCCACTTTGATGAGAATGCATATGTTACATTCAAAGAAAAAAATATCATTACTTTGATGTGAAATTGAGTCATCAATAGTTTGATCCACGAGGGATATACCCCTCATTTGCACCAGATCCTCAAGAATCTCATCCTAATGAGAACATTGGTCTTTGAACTCACCTATAAAATTAATTTCTAAGCAATAGAAATGATTCATAAATTATGAAATAAAAAGGAACAAAAATATGAGTGTCAAAAAAACTCTTAATCAAAATCATTCGGATTAACAACAACCACAACAAGTCACTGTTCTGGCCCTTCTAGCATAACAGAAAGATGAGCCTCCACCGAATCATTTAAATCAAGGGGAATTTTTCCAGGTAAGCAATTCTTTGGTTTAACAATGGACTCCTCTTTCACCAAGCTTTCTTTGTAAAAGGTTGTCTCGAATGGGTCATAAAAAAGTACATTATGCCTTAGCAAGTTTTTGGAGGAGCCAACCTCATGGATTCTTTTCTCCTCTGACATTTTACCTTTCTTTCAATCTTAAATATGGCTCTTCTACAATCTAAGAGCAAGTATGATGAAGAATGTCCTCCACCCGGACGAGTGAAACCCTCATCTCTTCCAGAAAAACTTTGCTCTCCCTTAATAGCAAAAAAAGTCTAATGGAACATACAAGGATCCACCCTCGTTTCTACATGGCCCTATAAATACATGCGAGAGCACAATTAATTAGATTTGAATAAACTTCATAGTTAATACTCCTAATGACATCTAACATAACTCATATACTTGTTTTGGAATAGTTCAAACGACGTTACAGAAATTACATTTTGATATGGAAAGTGTCTAAACTATCCTCTTCAACATGAGCTCACTTCCTCAAAGCATAATCACCCAAACAAATAGAAGTATAATCCTCAAAAAACCTCAAATGGCAGGATTTGTAAAATCAGAATGGATCATTTTCACGAGAGAGCTAAGGCACTCGAGAAAAGGTTGAATCCAGTCGACAACATAAATCTACAGGAGAACTATAAAATGTACCCATGTGAAGAATTGTCCTGGAAAGTTTTTGATAATAGAGAAATTCAATTCCTTGCAGAACAAGCTAATGATCCCTAAGGATACTAGGATTCATTCTAGAGATAAGCCTCATCCTCTCCTCGAAGGGCATCGAAGGAGCGAAACAATCTTCATTCTCCTATTCTTCTCTTAAACATTCAATCAAAAAAATAAGAGAATTGAAGAACTAAATGTATACACAAATAAGAGTATAGAAAACTTTTTGCTAAACTTATTTTATTGAATTGAGCCAACCTGTCAAAGCAGTTGAATCTTGCCCACATCTCAAAGTGGTTGAATCAAGCCCACTTACTGAATTGAATGAATGTAGGCGCCTGCTAATTCGATCTTTCTCATCTTCTTCGAAAGGACAATCTAGCCAAACTATGCAAGGGAAGCTATCAGAACAAAACATCATGCTTAAAAATAAGTCATCATGACTAATAAGGGAATTTATCAATCCCTTAGTAAAGATGTCATCTGACACTAGTAATTCATTCCTTTAACCCAGGCATCAAGGATGGCCATCGTACCAACATTATCTTACATTAGCTGACAATGTCAGACTTCCACATCACAGTGTTCCATCAATATGTTGAAGAGAGGTGACATATAGTACAAGATCTTCTACTTTAATTCTCTTGTTGATTTTTTTCACTCATATATAGAAGGGGAAGGAAAATAAGAGTGAATAAGGGGATTTCCTTTTCTCTCTAGATCCTCCTTTTATTTATCTCCCCTCTCTGGAGATTAGTTTCCATCTCCATTATATCTCTAATCCTATAGCTCAGGAAACTTCGAGAAGTCGCCTCGCTAAACTTACTAGAGATCAAATTTTAATATATTTCCTAAGGTTCACTCGAAAGACTCTGATCCATCTTTCTCCATCACTCACCCTATGATACAAGTACTTTTTATCGAATTGTATGTACTCACAAACAATACGTGATCCTACGTCTCAAAAGGATTCAACGGGAACATTTTTAAGTTATTTTTTCAGCATTTAAAGCTAATAATAATTTCATTTCATATCACGTAGCATAAACACAGTGAGTTGGAGAAAATGGTTATTATTTAGGAGTTTTTAAGTGCTAATCACCCTAAATTTTAAATATAACGGCCGAAAATTTTACATTTCAACCACTCAAAAATGACTCAAAACTTTAAATATAACAAATTGACCACTCATATTCAAAAAGCAATGAAGTTTTGGGTTGTTGAAATATAAATTTTAAGTTTGGGTGATTGACAAAAACCTTTTATTAATTTTTAATTTAAAATCATTTACATGATTGAGAAAAAATAAGAAATTACCAACTATTTGACTATAGATATCATTTATTTAGCTGTTTTTTTTTTTTTTGAAAATTATTGTCTATTTTATGTATTAAATTTGAAGTAAATCAAATTTATATGCTAAGATATGTCAATTTTAGAAAATTTTCTCCTTTTTTTTTGGGAACTGAAAATTATGCCAATTGAAAAAATATATATTAAAAGAAAATCATTTGGATTCTTTTCTCTGTTTTATTAAATGTAATTTGGATAAAACTCTTAATAATAGTACTATTACTAACTTTATTTTAATAAATTTAATATATATAAAAGTTGAAGTTTTTGTGCTAGATATGTATAGGGTTGTCAAAACAGCTCATTGTTCGTGAACAGCTCGTGTTGAGCTCGTAAAGAAGCTCGTGTTAGGCTTGTTCGCTAAGTTAACGAGCCGAGCACGAACAACACAAGTAAATATTTGTCTGTTCGTGTTCGGCTCGTTTTGGCTCGAAATACTACTAATCAATTATATATATAACTTTGATGAGTAGTATTTTTTAAAAGCTTGATTGACTACAAGGCTACAAAGATTTATAATCATTTAAAAGTATTAATGAAGAAAATAGAATAAAAATTATTAAATTAGATTCATATGATGTTTTAAATCTTGCCCCAATCATTAACATCTTACAGCTACGTAATTAGGGTTGTCAAAATGACTCTTTGTTCGTGAACGGCTCGTGTTTGGCTCACTAAGCAAACGAGCCGAACACGAACACACTTTTTGAACACGAAATATAAACAAGTCGAACACAAGCTGGGCCTGGGCTTGCTCGTGTTCGGCTTGTTTACACCCATAGATATGTAAATACATAGGAATGGAGTGGCATGTACATAAATCTTCCAAATATTTTATATATCACACACTATTCATTATAAACCAAAAAAATATAAAATAATAATAAATTTATAATTACATAATAAATCCTAATACTACTAACAAATTGGCGCAAATAAATACAAAGCAAATTAAATTATAAATTGAACAACACCACCTTAATTTTAAAGAGAATAATAAAATCAAAACTTATAATTTGGAATTTCATTTAATGATTTAATCCTAGCTTGCACAAATAATTGTTGGTGCTAATTTCATAATAAAAAAATTAATTTACTTGCTTTAATCTCCTAAAACATCTAGTATGATATTAAAATAAGTTTTGGTGCATATATTACGGATTTATGTACTTAGGCTCCGTATGCAACACCGCAGCGGCGTTGCGGCACCATACCGCTCTTTTAACCGTTTTGGTAAACTGCATTTTGACAGATTTTAGTGTTTTCTCACCTTTCCTAGCTAAGTGTGGTAGGAGTTTTCTTGATGTGATCTGACTTTAAAAAAAAAAAGAAATAGTAATAGTCATCGCATTTTTTATCGCAGTTTTTTAGAACATCTGATTATTCTTCAGCTGTTTCACAACCGTTTCTTAATAAGCTACAACTACCTCAAACAGACCCATAATGTTTAAGGTTTGATATTTAAAATTCATTTATATAATATTTTAGGAAGATTTATGTACATAGCCCTCAATACTTTGTATTCATGAATCTAACACCAAAAATTTTATTCTAAATTTTATCATTAAAAATCTTAATTATCNATAGCAAAAAAAGTCTAATGGAACATACAAGGATCCACCCTCGTTTCTACATGGCCCTATAAATACATGCGAGAGCACAATTAATTAGATTTGAATAAACTTCATAGTTAATACTCCTAATGACATCTAACATAACTCATATACTTGTTTTGGAATAGTTCAAACGACGTTACAGAAATTACATTTTGATATGGAAAGTGTCTAAACTATCCTCTTCAACATGAGCTCACTTCCTCAAAGCATAATCACCCAAACAAATAGAAGTATGATCCTCAACAAACCTCAGATGGCAGGATTTGTAAAATCAGAATGGATCATTTTCACGAGAGAGCTAAGGCACTCGAGAAAAGGTTGAATCCAGTCGACAACATAAATCTACAGGAGAACTATAAAATGTACCCATGTGAAGAATTGTCCTGGAAAGTTTTTGATAATAGAGAAATTCAATTCCTTGCAGAACAAGCTAATGATCCCTAAGGATACTAGGATTCATTCTAGAGATAAGCCTCATCCTCTCCTCGAAGGGCATCGAAGGAGCGAAACAATCTTCATTCTCCTATTCTTCTCTTAAACATTCAATCAAAAAAATAAGAGAATTGAAGAACTAAATGTATACACAAATAAGAGTATAGAAAACTTTTTGCTAAACTTATTTTATTGAATTGAGCCAACCTGTCAAAGCAGTTGAATCTTGCCCACATCTCAAAGTGGTTGAATCAAGCCCACTTACTGAATTGAATGAATGTAGGCGCCTGCTAATTCGATCTTTCTCATCTTCTTCGAAAGGACAATCTAGCCAAACTATGCAAGGGAAGCTATCAGAACAAAACATCATGCTTAAAAATAAGTCATCATGACTAATAAGGGAATTTATCAATCCCTTAGTAAAGATGTCATCTGACACTAGTAATTCATTCCTTTAACCCAGGCATCAAGGATGGCCATCGTACCAACATTATCTTACATTAGCTGACAATGTCAGACTTCCACATCACAGTGTTCCATCAATCTGTTGAAGAGAGGTGACATATAGTACAAGATCTTCTACTTTAATTCTCTTGTTGATTTTTTTCACTCATATATAGAAGGGGAAGGAAAATAAGAGTGAATAAGGGGATTTCCTTTTCTCTCTAGATCCTCCTTTTATTTATCTCCCCTCTCTGGAGATTAGTTTCCATCTCCATTATATCTCTAATCCTATAGCTCAGGAAACTTCGAGAAGTCGCCTCGCTAAACTTACTAGAGATCAAATTTTAATATATTTCCTAAGGTTCACTCGAAAGACTCTGATCCATCTTTCTCCATCACTCACCCTATGATACAAGTACTTTTTATCGAATTGTATGTACTCACAAACAATACGTGATCCTACGTCTCAAAAGGATTCAACGGGAACATTTTTAAGTTATTTTTTCAGCATTTAAAGCTAATAATAATTTCATTTCATATCACGTAGCATAAACACAGTGAGTTGGAGAAAATGGTTATTATTTAGNTGTTGATTTTTTTCACTCATATATAGAAGGGGAAGGAAAATAAGAGTGAATAAGGGGATTTCCTTTTCTCTCCAGATCCTCCTTTTATTTATCTCCCCTCTCTGGAGATTAGTTTTCATCTCCATTATATCTCTAATCCTATAGCTCAGGAAACTTCGAGAAGTCGCCTCGCTAAACTTACTAGAGATCAAATTTTAATATATTTCCTAAGGTTCACTCGAAAGACTCTGATCCATCTTTCTCCATCACTCACCCTATGATACAAGTACTTTTTATCGAATTGTATGTACTCACAAACAATACGTGATCCTACGTCTCAAAAGGATTCAACGAAAACATTTTTAAGTTATTTTTTCAGCATTTAAAGCTAATGTTAATTTCATTTCATATCACATAGCATAAACGCAGTGAGTTGGAGAAAATGGTTGTGGTTTGTACGTGCTTCAGGTTGTGCAGATTTAAGAATTGGGTAAGGCTAGATTTTTGAAATTTTGATGCGTTACTGAGATTATTTTGAGGCTGCAATATGGAAAGAAGTTGTCACTGCTTTTTGGGTTTTTTATTATTTAAGAGTTTTTAAGTGCTAATCACCCTAAATTTTAAATATAACGGCCGAAAATTTTACATTTCAACCACTCAAAAATGACTCAAAACTTTAAATATAACAAATTGACCACTCATATTCAAAAAGCAATAAAGTTTTGGGTTGTTGAAATATAAATTTTAAGTTTGGGTGATTGACAAAAACCTTTTATTAATTTTTAATTTAAAATCATTTACATGATTGAGAAAAAATAAGAAATTACCAACTATTTGACTATAGATATCATTTATTTAGCTGTTTTTTTTTTTTTTGAAAATTATTGTCTATTTTATGTATTAAATTTGAAGTAAATCAAATTTATATGCTAAGATATGTCAATTTTAGAAAATTTTCTCCTTTTTTTTTGGGAACTGAAAATTATGCCAATTGAAAAAATATATATTAAAAGAAAATCATTTGGATTCTTTTCTCTGTTTTATTAAATGTAATTTGGATAAAACTCTTAATAATAGTACTATTACTAACTTTATTTTAATAAATTTAATATATATAAAAGTTGAAGTTTTTGTGCTAGATATGTATAGGGTTGTCAAAACAGCTCATTGTTCGTGAACAGCTCGTGTTGAGCTCGTAAAGAAGCTCGTGTTAGGCTTGTTCGCTAAGTTAACGAGCCGAGCACGAACAACACAAGTAAATATTTGTCTGTTCGTGTTCGGCTCGTTTTGGCTCGAAATACTACTAATCAATTATATATATAACTTTGATGAGTAGTATTTTTTAAAAGCTTGATTGACTACAAGGCTACAAAGATTTATAATCATTTAAAAGTATTAATGAAGAAAATAGAATAAAAATTATTAAATTAGATTCATATGATGTTTTAAGTCTTGCCCCAATCATTAACATCTTACAGCTACGTAATTAGGGTTGTCAAAATGACTCTTTGTTCGTGAACGGCTCGTGTTTGGCTCACTAAGCAAACGAGCCGAACACGAACACACTTTTTGAACACGAAATATAAACAAGTCGAACACAAGCTGGGCCTGGGCTTGCTCGTGTTCGGCTTGTTTACACCCATAGATATGTAAATACATAGGAATGGAGTGGCATGTACATAAATCTTCCAAATATTTTATATATCACACACTATTCATTATAAACCAAAAAAATATAAAATAATAATAAATTTATAATTACATAATAAATCCTAATACTACTAACAAATTGGCGCAAATAAATACAAAGCAAATTAAATTATAAATTGAACAACACCACCTTAATTTTAAAGAGAATAATAAAATCAAAACTTATAATTTGGAATTTCATTTAATGATTTAATCCTAGCTTGCACAAATAATTGTTGGTGCTAATTTCATAATAAAAAAATTAATTTACTTGCTTTAATCTCCTAAAACATCTAGTATGATATTAAAATAAGTTTTGGTGCATATATTACGGATTTATGTACTTAGGCTCCGTATGCAACACCGCAGCGGCGTTGCGGCACCACGCCGCTCTTTTAATCGTTTTGGTAAACTGCATTTTTCGTTCCTAGCTAAGTGCGGTGGGAGCTTTCTTGCTTGGTCTGACTTAAAAAAAAAAAATTTGTAATAGCCATCGCAGTTTTTTAGAACATCTGATTATTCTTCAGCTGTTTCACAACAGTTTCTTAATAAGCTACAACTACCCCAAACAGACCCATAATGTTTAAGGTTTAATATTTAAAATTCATTTATATAATATCTTAGGAAGATTTATGTACATAGCACTCAATACTTTGTATTCATGAATCTAACACCAAAAATTTTATTCTAAATTTCATCATTAAAAATCTTAATTATTTTGTAATAATATTTTTATTTTTCCTCAATATCTCTAATATTAAAACTTTTTTTTAAAACTTAATAATATTTACTTCTTAAAATATAGAATTATTTCCTTACAAATTTTCAAAGCATATCCGCTATCGGCTACCAATTTCATCGGTTTTTAAATTATCTTTTAAAAATAAATATTGATAAAATCGATTCTCCAATAAATTATTTTATTTATTTATATAAAAATAGAAAGTCTCACCCATAAGTTTGATTAAATAAATGTGATATTATGTTTATCTAGAAAAAAATTTTTTTCTCTAATAACTTGAAGCTGTTCTCTGAGATAATTTTATTAGAGAGACATTATTTATCCTGACAATTAGAATCACATGATTATATGCGGGCACCCATGTCGTTTTTTGAATTATCGAACTAATACATGAGAAAAATATTACATCAGGACTCTGAACGTAGAGCTACGTTCGGATTGCAATAGTTAGGAATTTTTCGTTGTATTACATCTGCGTTATTTGTGAAAAATGAAGTGTTATTCTAGTATTATATGGTGTTATTCGATTATTTTACGGTGTCATTAGAATATTCCCCGCGTTACCTGATTTTGGGTCTGTGTTATTCGGCATATTCCCCTTGTTATTTCAATTTTCACTATGTTATTGGAATAACACAGCCCCAAATCAAGTAACGTGGGGAATATTCTAGTACCCCTGGACAATAATCGAATAACACCATATAATACTCGAATAACACTTCATTTTTACAAATAACGCAGATGGAATATTCATTTAACCAATCGTGATATTCCTAAATATTACAATTCGAACGTAGCTTTACGTTAGAGTCATGATGTAATACTTTTCCAATGCATGTAAGCGTACCACAATTAAATCATTGAGAATTTCTTAGATAAGATAAATATGGGTAGGGGTATTGTTAATTTGAAAATTAAATGAAAGATGATGTTAATTTTGCAAAAAATAAAATTTTGAGAGCTAATTTATGAGCCAAAATTTAAGAGATGTTTACATACATACAACCCTAATATTGCTATTTACAAATCCAACACCCTCTTTCATTCATTTCTCAACTCAAATTCTTTATTTTTATTAAATTTTTCATGATTTGATCATGATATTAGTAAATTAATCAATTTGATAGTTCAAAAATGTAATATGACAATATTTTCGGATGCTGTTTTATATTCATTTCTGTTAAATGGAGCCCGGCCCACTAATTAATTTGACATTTTGATGTTTAAAAGCTGCAAGTCCCACTTCTCCTTTAACCGGTCCCGCCTGTTGCTTCTTCAACTGTTCCCGGCTCTTTATGTTTTGGACGTGAGAAAAAGAATGGTGGGTCCCTCCACCATAAATCAGAAGAAGGCAATTTTTTCTTTTCTTGTTGCGTTTTTTTGCTTCTTCCTTACAGGCGCACGGTTTTTGGTTAAGGCACGAAACGCGAACCAGAGAACCGATACACAGCAAGCATCGCATAGCAGGCTTCAGGAGTGCGATATAAACTCTCTTGGTTTTCTCTTCTGCATTTTGGCTCACGGGGCAAAGAAAAATTGCAGAAGGCATTAAGAAGGGTTCTTGCCTGCGTTGAAGACAGGAAGAAAGTTTTCTTGCATGTATTGAAGACAGGAAGAAGGAATTATTGCTTGCGGTGTTTCTTTTCTTTGTACTTGTCTTCTGTTGTGACTCTCAGATATTGAGAGAGAGAAAGTAAGAAATTTTTTTTTTGTAATTGTCGACGTGTCGGACGGTGTAATCTCCTCAATCAATAAAATCCTCTACAACTCCGTGGATGTAGGTAATTTGCTGAACCACGTAACTCTATGTGTTCTTTGGTGTGAATTTTTTCTCATTCTATTTTTCACTTTGTCTTCGATCGTTCTATTTTGTTTTAAATATACCACAACAACTGGTATCAGCGTCAATGACTGCGGATGAAGTGAAAGTTTTCAGGATCGAGAAATTCGATGACACAGATTTTGGTTATTGGTAGATGCAGATAGAGAATTACTTTTATGAGAAGAAACTCTATCTTTCGTTATTGGAGAAAAGACCTGAAAGAATTGATGAAGTTGAATAGAATCTGTTGGATCGAAAGGTTTTGGTTGTTATTCGATTGACTCAATCGAGGACTGTTGCACATAACGTTATCAAGGAGGGATGACTGCAGATCTTATGACAACCCTGTCAAGTATGTATGAAAAGACATCGACAAATAACAAGGTACATTTCATGAAGAAGTTATTCAATTTGAAGATGACGGAATGCACGTCTGTTGCACAACACCTGAATGATTTTAATATTATCACAAATCAATTATCATATGTGGAAATTGAATTTGATGATGAGATATGTGTACTGATCTTATTGGCTTCAATGTCAAATAGTTGAGAAGCTATGAGGATGGCTGTCAGTAATTTTGTAGGTAAATCAAAATTGAAATATGAAGATATTCTTGATTTGATTTTGGCTGAGGAGGCGTGCATGAAAGATTCTGGTGAAATCTCAGGTTTGAGTTCAGCATTAAATGTTGATTCCAGAGGAAGATCACAGAATAAGAACTCAAACAGGGGAATATCAAAATTAAAGAACAAAAGTAGGAGCAAGTCAAGGCCTGATAAACAAGTAACTTGCTGGAATTGTGGCAAAATTGACCACCTAAAGAGGAACTGCATGAATCCTAAGAAGACAGAGAATGACAGTGCAAGTGTGGTGACTAAAGAATCACATAATGCACTACTGCTGACAGTTCATAATTTTGTTGATGATTGGATATTGGATTCAGGAGCTTCTTTTCATACAACTTTCCATCGGGAATTGATGCAAAATTATGTTGCAGGTGACTTTGGAAAAATATATCTGGCAGATTGGTATTTGTCGGCTTTTTTTTTTTTGAAAATAAGATTTTAAAATTTAAATTTAGTATATATATAATGTAATTTTAATTTTGTGAAAAATGATTTTTTTTTTTAAACTGGTGATACCAAATAGATCTTATATATTTAACAGTTTAAATCGCTGAGCATGATACCATAAATGATATATCATCTTGAAGGATGATCGTACCACTTATTAATAAGCTTAACTATCTAAACTTAAAAGTTTATGACTCTATTTTGGTCTGCAAATTTATAGCCGACAAGTTCTCCTATCTAATGCATAAATTATATAAGGTTTAGATTAATCTGGGTTCTTAATTCCCTATAGAGGCAAGCCTCTATAGTTAATTATATCCCAAATGACGGTAGTCATTTGAGAAAACTCACGATAATGATTAGAGGTTTCATCTTCAAGAGTTAAACGTTTAGGTCTTCGTGATTGTTTATAGAAAAAGTCAAGTGGGATAGGTTTAAATAGGAACAGTTATTTCCGGAGTCCAAAGGAGCGAAAAGTAGGAGATGTCGAAGATACTGAAGAATATTTGTCGACACTATTTTGGTTGAGGAGTTGCCCGTAAGAAGCTGTCGGTCACCATAATCGAAATCCCGTCGCCCGCTTAGGAAGGACGTTTTAAGATTTAAGTTTAGAAAAATATGAAATCAAACTAACCTCATATTTTTCATAATTTAAATGAAAGAGCATTGTATCTCAAACCCTGTATCTATCCCCAAGGATAAACACAATACTTGAGGGTGAGGCTCGATCAAATAAATTAAGAAATATATGACATCCGTTTTGTCTGCGAAACCNTGCGATATAAACTCTCTTGGTTTTCTCTTCTGCATTTTGGCTCACGGGGCAAAGAAAAATTGCAGAAGGCATGAAGAAGGGTTCTTGCCTGCGTTGAAGACAGGAAGAAAGTTTTCTTGCTTGTATTGAAGACAGGAAGAAGGAATTATTGCTTGCGGTGTTCCTTTTCTTTGTACTTGTCTTCTGTTGTGACTCTCAGATATAGAGAGAGAGAAAGTAAGAAATTTTTTTCTTGTAATTGTCGACGTGATCGGACTGTTTAATCTCTTTAATTAATAAAATCCTCTGCAACTCCGTGGATGTAGGCAATTTGCTGAACCACGTAACTCTATGTATTCTTTGGTGTGAATTTTTTCTCATTCAATTTTTCACTTTGTCTTCGATCGTTCTATTCTATTTTAAATATACCACAACAACTGGTATCAGCGTCAATGGCTGCGGATGAAGTGAAAGTTTCCAGGATCGAGAAATTCGATGACACAGATTTTAGTTATTGGTAGATGCAGATAGAGAATTACTTTTATGAGAAGAAACTCTATCTTTCGTTATTGGAGAAAAGACCTGAAAGAATTGATGAAGTTGAATAGAATCTGTTGGATCGAAAGGTTTTGGTTGTTATTCGATTGACTCAATCGAGGACTGTTGCACATAACGTTATCAAGGAGCGATGACTGCAGATCTTATGACAGCCCTGTCAAGTATGTATGAAAAGCCATCGACAAATAACAAGGTACATTTCATGAAGAAGTTATTCAACTTGAAGATGACGGAATGTACGTCTGTTGCACAACACCTGAATGATTTTAATATTATCACAAATCAATTATCATATGTGGAAATTGAATTTGATGATGAGATATGTGTACTGATCTTATTGGCTTCAATGTCAAATAGTTGGGAAGCTATGAGGATGACTGTCAGTAATTTTGTAGGTAAATCAAAATTGAAATATGAAGATATTCTTGATTTGATTTTGGCTGAGGAGGCGTGCATNTTACTAAACTCAACTTAATGAGTTCCATAATTTCATTTAGACCATGGGAAGCCTCGTTAGCAACCGTAGGTTACCTCCTCCGAGGGATTCCTAATCATCCGATAGAGACGTCTTAATTTAGTTGTAGTTTTTGTTTTGTGTGATGTTTGTGATTAAATTTGAGTTGTTTTATATTTTGAATGTTGTGGAGGTGATTTTTTTTATCTTGATTGATTTTAGTTTTGGTTTCGGTTTTGGTTTTGTGGCTATCCTGTTAGTTTTAATTTTCATGCAGGGTGACATCATTTTTTAACATGTAGGTTTGTATTAACATCAAAAGTACAGTATGAAAGTACAAGAAAGACAACACTTTAAACTGTAAAAGCATACCTTGTGAGTCTTCTCATTCCACCACCTGAAACTCAAAATACATGATAGGACATTTTATATGAAGCAGGAAAGTCCCTATGTCATATCTCTGTGGGTCCCTATTAGTTTGATTAAAGATGATTCTTGTTAAGCAAAATATTCAGTTTAGTAGATCTCCGAGGTATCCATTAGGTCTAGAGGAAGAAGCAGATCCATGCTTCCCTCTCACCGCCTGGTGAAAAGTCTCGAGCTCATTTAAACTTATTATGTTGCTTATTAAATCAATCCTATAAAAAATACTTTTAATGCTCACTGAAAATTGATGTTTCAATTATCCCTATGAGTAAGGTAATTATCACTTGTGATTTAATTTGTAAATTATGTGGGTGAAAACCCTTAAAGAGGCAAGTTAGTGTTATCAAAGACATTTAGCCATTTTTAATTTGGGCTTGTAGTGTTCCAAAGGTGTTTAATTTTAGCTATGTCCCCTTTTCTAATCCTTATTTAACCAAATTTTATTTAGCTTAGGTTACTACTAAGCCCTTAAGATTTTGGTGGATGTCTTAATTATGCTTAAAATTTTAAATGATGATGATTCATTTTTAAAATTTTTGAAAATCATTTGAACCTCAAATAGGGGTATTAAATTAGTGAGTTATTAACATCCAANCCACTGTAGAGCTTGTGGAATGGTTGGCTTTAAGTTTGGAGAAGTTTGAATCTAAGGCCATGAGATGCTCTATATTTTTGTGATAAAATTGGGATTGTGGGGGTGGTTGAGAAGACCTGAAAATAGTTGGGATGGGCCGCTTAGGTTTGTGGCTAGAATTTTGGCAACAATAGTGCAGGATTTCTTTAAGAGAATATGGAGCTTGACCCTCTTGAGTCTTGTCGTATTTGGTCTTAAAATCATCTTAAGAGGCTTTAGGGAGCTCTGACATTGCATGAGAAAGCCTTAAAAAAATNGCTAGAATTTTGGCAACAATAGTGCAGGATTTCTTTAAGAGAATATGGAGCTTGACCCTCTTGAGTCTTGTCATATTTGGTCTTAAAATCATCTTAAGAGGCTTTAGGGAGCTCTGACATTGCATGAGGAAGCCTTAAAAAAAATTTGAGGAGTCTACAAGTAGTTGGGAAGAGCTTGGACAAATGCTTTCGACCAGGGAGGCATGCTTTTGGTTCTCTTGAACTCTTAGTCACGGAAGCTCTCTTATGGCTATTGAGGAAGCATGGAGGGATCTTGGGCTAATTGGCGAAGACCTTTACTTGGTGGCTAATACCAGCTTTGGTCTGGTTTTAGCTTTCTTTTAGTTTGATTTGGATTCCCTTGACTTAGGTGACACTTATCATCTCTTTGGATTTGGTGGCATGACCTTTTTCATTTTGGGTGTACTTTTTTGGGATTAATTAATTGTGATTTGTTGTTGGGCTATTGTGTCATGAGTAGGTCTTTTGGTCATAGTTTTGGGTTTGTTAATTGACACGCCTAAAAATGCACAACATTTTTTATATACATTTTATGCTCATTTTCAATGATATTGTACTTTAATGGAAGCTATTTTGTGTGCTTTTTATTTCAAGTACAAGAGATGGAGTTTTGGAGAAAAATTGAGTGAAAACAAATCAAAATGGGATCAAATGAAGCAAAGGAGCATAAAGTGAACAGGCGCCTAGGCGCCAGCTTCTAGAACCTAAGCACCAGACCCTATATGTGGAAACAAAGAGTCTGAGACCACCTTATATGTGGAAACAGAGAGCCTGGTGTCATGGTGCCAAGCAGTTATTTCAATCTTCGAAACTATAACATGATAGTAGTAGACTAGAACTTAGCCTAAAGGATTTCTTAACTCGCATTTGTGTGGGATCTATACTATGGATTAAAAAAGAACCCTGTATTACTTGAATGATACGTGCACTTGTATTTATACCTGGTGCGTATAAACCATAAATCACTAGGTATATCGTTAGAGTAAGTAGCAGTCACTAATCATCCTCTAACTCAGCAAAATGATAATTTGACATCCTTTGGTCTCCCAAAGAAGAAATAAGATAGATCGTGTGACTAAAGCCCAATATCTCATCCCCCCAACCCCAGTGAAGTTATAGACCTCCTCGAAAACCAGACAAACTTTTCATCATCTTGAACATCACTGACAATGGACTCCTCTATTTCAGATGGAACCATGCTCTCTGCCTTATTTATCTTGANACTTTAGATAAAAATCAGGAAATATTATCTTCAAGGATTTCAAAAGGATAGGACTGTTCAACAAGATCAGACGAAGAGGTGTGAAAAGAGATTCGTTCAAATTTGGAACATTTTATTGCAGAGTCCAAAGGAGGAAGAACTAGGGGATGTCATAGATCTAGAGGAAAACCTCGGTGACTTCCCAGTCTACCCTATGGTTTGGCTTCAATTTTGAGGAGAAGTTATTTAAGTGTTTCATCCTGCAGATTTTATTTGTTAGAGCTTACATTTGTGTGAAACGATCACACAAATAGCTTGGAAGATGTGAGGATTTAGTTCGTGATGAATGACAACATCGGAATCCTAAGACGAGTTAGGGCTTATATTATACAGCAGAGCTATACAAAGGCCTAAATATAGAGTGAGGATTTATGTTGCACTAGGCAGACAACCTTGAGATCTTATGGCTTGTTGTTTAATTCTAAGGAAGGAATTGTTTAGCTGGGGAAAAAAGATTTTGTTGTTGAAGNTGAATGACAACATCGGAATCCTAAGACGAGTTAGGGCTTATATTATACAGCAGAGCTATACAAAGGCCTAAAGATAGAGTGAGGATTTATGTTGCACTAGGCAGACAACCTCGAGATCTTATGGCTTGTTGTTTAATTCTAAGGAAGGAAGGTTTAGCTGGGGAAGACAGATTTTGCTGTTGAAGATGGTCGTGCTGCCCACCATGCTAGCTTCAAGCTCCTTGTCATGACGAGTTTGAGTTTTCTAGGGTGTCAAATTATGATGTCAAATCAAGTGGCCCTATGGTTGAAGTTCTTTAGATTTTATGAGGCATGNTGTCATGACGAGTTTGAGTTTTCTAGGGTGTCAAGTTATGATGTCAAATCAAGTGGCCCTATGGTTGAAGTTTTTTAGATTTTATGGGGCATATTAAAGTTGATTAGAGCGACACCGATTAGGATCCCACGGTTCCCTCGTTCCGTACCACTATTTTCTATTGGATTCACTTTCCAAAATGAATTTACTAAACTCAACTTAATGAGTTCCATAATTTCATTTAGACCGTGGGAAGACTCATAAACCAAACTAATTGAGTTCCACAATTTCATTTAGACCATGGGAAGCCTCGTTAGCAACCGTAGGTTACCTCCTCCGAGGGATTCCTAATCATCCGATAGAGACGTCTTAATTTAGTTGTAGTTTTTGTTTTGTGTGATGCTTGTGATTAAATTTGAGTTGTTTTATATTTTGAATAGTTGTGGAGGTGATTTTTTTTATCTTGATTGATTTTAGTTTTGGTTTCGGTTTTGGCTTTGTGGCTATCCTGATAGTTTTAATTGTCATGTAGGTGACATCATTTTTTAACATGCAGGTTTGTATTAACATCAAAAGTACAGTATGAAAGTACAAGAAAGACAACACTTTAAACTGTAAAAGCATACCTTGTGAGTCTTCTCATTCCACCACCTGAAACTCAAAATGCATGATAGGGCATTTTATATGAAGCAGGAAAGTCCATAGGTCATATCTTTGTGGGTCCCGATTAGTTTGATTAAAGATGATTCTTGTTAAGCAAAATATATTAAGTTTAGTAGATCTCCGAGGTATCCAACAGGTCTAGAGGAAGAAGCAGGTCCATGCTTCCCTCTCACCGTCTGGTGAAAAGTCTCGAGCTCATTTAAACTTATTATGTTGCTTAATAAATCCATCCTATAAAAAATACTTTTAATGCTCAGTAAAAATTGATGTTTCAATTATCCCTATGAGTAAGGTAATTATCACTTGTGATTTAATTTGTAAATTATGTGGGTGAAAACCCTTAAAGAGGCAAGTTAGTGTTATCAAATACATTTAGCCAATTTTAATTTGGGCTTGTAGTGTTTCAAAGGTGTTTAATTTTAGCTATGTCCACTTTTCTAATCCTTATTTAACCAAATTTTATTTAGCTTAGGTTACTACTAAGCCCTTAAGATTTTGGTGGATGTCTTAATTATTCTTAAAATTTTAAATGATGATGATTCTTTTTTAAAACTTTTGAAAATCATTTGAACCTCAAATAGGGGTATTAAATTAGTGAGTTATTAACATCCAGAGTCATACCCCTAAGTCTAAGGTTCTTTAATTTAGTGAACATCCAAATTTTAATTATTTTAGGAAATTACAAATTTATCCTTTAATTAACAAAAGTGAGATTGGTTGCTACCAATTAATCCCCTTGTGTTTCAATCATCCAAATAAGTTAATCAGGATGAAAGGTTACCCATTTCGCTTTCTGGAATCAAGCCTAAATGTTAATTAAGGCTAAATTTCCAAAATTACACTTTTCCCCTAAGGCTCTATCACTTTGTAATTTGTCAAATTCAATTCAAATGAATTTGAAATCTTTATCTTACCTCACTCATGGGTCAATTAAGATATCAGAGGATAAAATGTGATTTTTCAAAATTTAATTTAATTTACAAAATTATTTTTATGCAAAAATAGGAATTTTCAAAGAAAATTCCATAACTTTACCAAGACAAAGCCTAATCCCTTTACATTTTTATTGGAGGTATACTTAAATCATAGAACAATTTGGACCAAATTTCATGATTTATCGAGTTTCTTGAAAATTATTAGAATTATTTTAAATTTTGGAGCATTTATTAATTATAAAATATTTTAAGTGTGGAAAATTAAGTTTGATATTTTTAAAAAGTCTCCCTAAGTTCAGAGAACCTATAGAAGCAAATTTTACATTTTTTTTGATATTTCTTTGATTTATTAGAATTATTTTGGTGAAAATCCATTTTTAGCCTTTTAAAATTATTTTAAGCTTTAAAATTTAATATCTTTATTTAGAAAGTCAAGAAAAAAAATATTCCAATTGTTCCTAAATGCTTAGAAAACAATTTAGAACATTTCCATGAATTTTATTATTTTTTGTGATTTTTATCATTTTTTAATTATTTTAAATATTTAAAAATAGGCTAAAAATGAAGTTTTTATTTTAAACACCATTTTATTTTTAGAAAATTTTTCTGATCATAGAGAACAGAAAAATACGTGCACTTGCGTTTTTATCTTAATGAATTTTTTAAATCAATAATTAAAAAATATATTTTGAATTAGTAATACCTACATCACTAGGAGTAGCCGTTATAAACACATTAAATTATATTATCAACATAGAAGCGTGCGCTATCAAGGCACTCATAAAAAAAAAATATGTTGAGATTTTCATAGCTATTTTATACTATTTTTGATGATATTGCACTTTAAAGAAAGGTATTTTTGATGTTTTGTTGTAGGAATTTTATACTGTTTTAATGATATTGCACTTTAAAGAAAGGTATTTTTGATGTTTTGTTGCAGGAATGATGAATTAGGATCATTGGAGCAAAAAGATGCATGGAATATTGCACTTTAAAGAAAAGTATTTTTGATGTTTTGTTGCAGGAATGATGAATTAGGGTCATTGGAGCTAAGAAAGGTATTTTTGATGTTTTGTTGTAGGAATGATGAATTAGGGTCATTGGAGCAAAAAGATACAAAAAATGAGCGAATTTGGAGCGAAAAGGACCAAATTGTGAAGATTTGAACTAGGCCGCCGACGGCGCCCTCGACCCCGCCGATGACGAGTTTTTCCCGAGACTACAGGAAAAA
>JXCR01145062.1:163584-176051 GCA_002079205.1 Phalaenopsis hybrid cultivar | reverse complement strand
AATAAAGCTGATGCAAATGTTGTGAAGGAGTTCTACGCCAATGTTATTTATTTTGATGACGGAATCGTTCAAGTGCGTGGATTCCCTGTTGAGTTTACTGCCGCCCGCATCAATACTTTTTATGAAGTCCCAGACTCTTACAGTTGCCAATATGAATCCTTTAGTACAATGGAAGCCCCCCTCAATGATGTGATCAACTTTCTCACTGATGGGAAAGGAACATGAAAGATAAAGTAGTGAGAAAGGGTAATTTTTTTTGCTTCCATGCTGAATGCCACCTCTAAGGTGTGACACTATTTCATTTCCTCTACTCTGTTACCAACCTATCACTATAGTGAGGTAACTAGAGATAGAGCTATTCTAAATTTCTGTATTCAGAATAGTAGAACTATAAATGTGGGGAGAATAATTCTTAAGAATATATTGAGTACGGCAAGGAGTGAGACAAGTGGAGGTCTAGGACATCTGGACTTATTTATGCAATTTGCAAACTTTCTGGAGTAGAATTTAGAGATGAAAAATGGGTTTATCCTATGAAACCCATTAGTAAAGCTAATTTAAAAACTTATGAATCCCATGAGAAATGGAGAGCTGGAAGTAGAAGTCAAGAACCTTCTACTAGTAGAGATGTCCCCTCTACAAGTTATGACCTTCCACCTTCTAGTTCCCCTACCCTCTCTGATTTGATGAATGAGTTGACCTTGCAGCGGAAGAGCATAGAATTGATAAGTGAAAGGATTGGAGGTTTAGAACGTCGACATGATTATGATACTGAGTACCTGCAGAGGCATTCAAATTTTGAGGTAGCCTATTATGAAGCTCAGACCCGACACTACAGAGGAGAGCCTGAAGTTACGTTTCCTGAATGCCCCCGATATACTCAGTATCAACCCAATCCACATACTGATCAAGGCGATGAAAATATAGCTTGGGATTTGAAATTGAATGAAATTGATGTACTTATGTTTGTATTTTTATTTTATGTAATAGAAATGGATGTTTATGTATTTGGATTTTCATTTTATGTACTTGGATAAATTTAAATTTTTATAAAGTTATTGCTATAGTTAAATGTGCATGCGTAGTTCAATAGATATTGAGTAGAATTTTGGATTGTAATGTGATTTTCATTTTGCATTTTAAAGTTTTAATTGTTTAGTATTGTGATTGTGTTAGGAAATGTTGTGCTTGTTTTAGTTTGATACTTATTTCAAAACTTCATTACCCAGAAATTCCTCTAATGATTTATATGTGTAGAAAGCTCATAATATTATAGACCAGGTGAAGTAAAAATTTGAGAAGGCCTTGTTGACCTTATTTTGGAGGTCTTCTTTCCCTTCCCTAGATACTCTAGGAACTAGCCTTAAGATCTCCCTATTATGACTCTCTTATAGGACTAGACTGGGACCCACACCCCTTAGAAATTCAAGCCATTTCTTTGCTCTTTGCAGTTTCATATGGACGATTTCAGATCTTCAACAGTTGATTGAGTCAATCAAAAAGCCGACATATTGAAGCTCAAATTGAGCTTCTATAGAAATTTGAAAGACGTAATGGGTTACTACTAGCAATGTGTTTGACTGGTCGTCACTTATGTGAGGACCAGTCAGTAATATACTCGTTAAACGGCTCCGATCAGGCAAAAATAATTTTATTTGTCGAGCCACGCTCGAATCAAATTTAATTTGACGCAATCGACGACGAATTTGTCCGGATGATTCCGAATGACGAAACGGAACATGCCATTGCGTCCGAAATGTCAATTTTAGCTAGGGAGCACACCGATTTTGTTAGGACTCCGAGCGCGAGTGGATCACACAAAATTTAATATTTAATTAATATTTTCTTTAATAAAAAAAAATATTTTATAAGGTATTTTTTATATAAAACATAATTTTTTAAAACCTAAAAATCCAAACTCCCTCGCGTCTCTGTTCTTTGCCCTAGCTGAACCTTGGAATCCCTCGTCGGTTTGTCGGTCAACCCTTCCCTTTCCGAGCCTTCGTCGTCGGTAGCCCGTTGTAACAGACTTTCCCGCCTAAACAAGTCTAATAACCTTCCTATTTTGAATCTCATTGGGATTTTTACTCTTCGTAGGTGATTCTCCTCACCGTCCCGATGCTCACCGCCGGTGGGTCATTCTCTCATCTCTACCTATAAATACCCCATGGGAGGAGAAGATAGGGGGTGACTTTTTTTTTTCTTGGAAAGTTTGGAACGGATATAGTGTTGTGATTCTTTTTTGTTTAGAAGCGTTCTTTCTTTCTTCTCTACCCTCTCCCTTCTTGAGCTAGCACGAAATTCAGGTTAGAGGTTATTGGCTTTGAGATATGGATGTTTCTTTTTTTTAAATCTAGTTTTGATGGCTTGATGCTGCGATTATATTGCTTCTATTGCCTCATTTGAATATATTTTTGGGAAGGATTTCTATCTTGATGAAGATGTGTAGAGATACTTTTTTTGTTCTTATGCTGCTCTAATTTAAACATGTTAGGGGGTCATGTTCTTCTGATAAAACAGATTTGAGGGTTGGTTTTCCATGATCTTCTTGTTACTCTCATTAAAAATGTATAGCAGTTTATATTTCAGTTCTTGAGAATTATTTGGAGCTGGATTCTTGCTCTTCTTGCTGCCTTATTCGAATGCATATATTGGAAATATTTTTTTCAGTTATGGAGAATCAACTTTGAGGCTAGCCTTTTTGTTCTTCTCACTGCCTCTATTCAAATAAAGATGTTGGAAATTTATTCTATAATTTTGACCAATTTTGGAGGATTGTTTTTCCAAGCTTCTTGCCGCCTCTATGTGTGTACATGTTGGAAATTTGTTTTTGGTTTTGAGTATTATTTAGGGGCTGATTTTTTTTTTACTGTCCTTATGCAAATAAATATTTTGGAGGCCTTTCTTTTATTTTTTTGAAAATTAATTTAGAGTTGTGGTACACCATACTTTAAGGGGTTTAGATACTTCTCTATTCACAATTTCACTAAATAACAGGGTTTAAGAATGTTTGATTATAGGGTTGATTCGTTGGTGGCCTCCAGTTGATATTGATAGGTTGACCTCGATATATAAATTGCCTATGGGATCGAGATGGAGAGAAAATAGGTCTAGTCTGAGCCTATCCCCAAATTAAAATCTAATATCCCATCTTGAAACTTTCATATGCTCATCATTTAACCTTTCTTTTATAATCTGCAAATGTTTACCTGACCCATTTATATCATACAATTGCAATCTGTTTTGAAGCTTTAGCAGAATTGATTAGGTACGCTTTTAGTTATTTAATTTCTGTACTTTATTTCCTGCATATTTCCTTTTATTTTGTACCGTACTATACTTTGCTACATGTCTCATGCACTTTCCTATCACATCTTACAACATAGTGTTTTTTGTCTGTTCTTTACTGAACTGTATACATTTACGAGTATTCATGCTTTAATTGCTACCTTTCTAGTATGTTTGTGCAATCCCCTAGGATAGGCCGTTTGAGGCATGTTTTTTTTATTATTCTCTCTTCTCTCTCTCCTTTTCTCGGAACGAGATGACGACGTGGTCGGCTGACGATTCATCTCCGGACAACGGTCGGGACAACTACCGAAGACAGAAGGGTGAGCATATGCAGAACCTCGATAGATTTAAATAACATACTCATGGGACGTTGAGGTTGTTCATTTGGCAAGACGTAAATCCTCACATTATCTTTTAGGATTTTTTACAATTTTTTATATCGTATGATATATGACCTAAACGTTTTTTAGGATTCAGAGGTCGTCGTTTAGTATGACATAAATCCATATATTTTCTCGGACTATTTGCATATGATGTGTAGATACAAGTCCCAAATATCTAAATAAATTGCAGGACAGAAATATCAAATAATTTCTCTTCCAAAGATGTAAAGCCCAACCATAGATTAGTTTGATATGTTACTGAATATTATTCAGTATCTTTGACATCTCCTACTTTTCTTTCTTTTGGACTCCGAAAATAGCTCTTCCTATTTGAACCTATCCCATTTGACTTTTCCTATGAACAATCATGGAAACTTGAACGTTGAATTCTTGAAGATGAAACCTCTTATCATTATCGAGAGTTTTCTTAGGTGATTTTGGTTGTCTAAGATGTAATTAACTATAGGGGCTTTCTTCTATAGGAAATTTAAGAACCTAGATTAATCTAAACCCTATCTAATATATATATTAGCTTTCTCCTATTGGGAATTTAAGAACCCAGATTAATCTAAACCCTATCTAATCTATGTATTGATAGGGGAATTTGTTCGGCTATAAATTTTGCAGACCAAAATAGAGTCATAAACTTTTAAGTTTAGATAGTTAAGCCTACCAATAAGTGATATGTCCATCCTTCAAGATGATATATCATTTATGGTATCGTGTTCAGTTGTCTAAACTATTAGATATATGAGATCTACTCGGTCTCATCATTTTTCAAAAAATAAAAGGATACATTTTTCACAATATTAAAATTACATTATATATGTGTGTGTATATATATATATATATATATATATTAAATTCCAAATTTAAATTTTAAAATCTTACTTTCGAAAGAAAAATAGCCGACAATTTCCGGCAACTCCACTGGGGATGAGTTCCTCTCTCCATTTTGATCAAGAGGTTTTGTTTTCAAACATCGGTAGTGTGCCCATACCCCTAATGGGTCAAACTNCCTCTCTCCATTTTGATCAAGAGGTTTTGTTTTCAAACATCGGTAGTGTGCCCATACCCCTAATGGGTCAAATCATCATTCTTATGTTGACATACATCACTCATTCCTTCCTTGAGTAGGTATTGCCAACTTCCTTTGATTCTGGGGCCACTGTTTAATCACCCATAAACAGAAAGTTTTCGGAATCCTTAATTTCTAAATAAAATTGATTCCCAATAGGTGTGAGATGTTAGGAGACGATTCGTAGGAGTGAGTTTGATTCGAGAAGCTTTCTTTTTAAATCACGAACACATGTCCTACACATCCTATTCTTTCCTTTATTTTATGACATTTTGATTTGATTATTTAAAATCTATAAATAAAGCTTAAGATGTATATATATATAAAGAAATTTGTTTGGATAAGTCTCAAAAGAGACGCCCAGTTGAATGATTTGATTTGATTCAAGATAGTTGTCCTAGATTCCTGCAACCACGTCTACAAACATCGTGAATCTAATTTTTGAAAAAATTGAAATTACAGAAAATAACTACACCAAAGTTAATCTTCTCCTTCAACACTAGAATGGACTTGGCTGTAAACAAGAACGAACTGCCTGATAGAGCCATCATTCGCTTTGGACAAGGATTCGATAATACCGACATTAAGTTTGTCGTACTGAGAAATAAAATCCTTGAAATGGTAGAGCCCATAGTGGAATTCAACCTGAAGTCGATACATGAGTTCCCACCTTTGAAAGGGTGTCAGCTGAGAAGAGCGTTGCTACTGTTACAAAGATTGCTAAAATTGTCAAGGATATCGTGAAGAAAACTGTTACTACCCCCACCGCTCTAGTCACTGCACCTATCACTTTCCCCGCTTGACTTAAAGGGAAGGAGATTCAGGTTGATGACCAGCCTGCAGTTGTGAAAGGTTCGACGTTCTTGACAAGACCTTCTGTGTTTGAAATAGGGTCTAGTTCAAGGTCTGCACCTCTGACCAGGACTCAGAGAAGGAACAAGAACCGGAGAATAGCTAAGATCAAGAAAGTGAAAGCTGCCAAGGTTGTTGCCTCAATTTCTTTGGATGAAGATGAAGAAATTGGATTACCCGAGACCTCCCCTCTCTTAAGAGGGAGCAGGTTTCATCCATTATCTGTTGCTCTTGATGAAGAGGATCTCCAGAAGATCGCTGCTGCGCCGTCTCAATTTTACCACCGTAATAATCAAATAAAGACCAAAGAATTCGTACCATTAATGCGAGTTCGTATGGTCTTTGAAAAGCTGGCAAAGAAAGAAAGATGTTTTGTTGACAAAATCCTCAATAGGATGGGAAGCGTTGTATCACCCCAAATGAGGAGACAGATACTGAAGAACAATAAGTTTGTTTCACAATCTGCAACGAAATTTGAGAAAGGTAGAGAAGGTTTGCTTCTGCAAACCTCTCAGAGAGTCCGTACAGATGATCATTATTTAAGTTCCGCTTCTGCCACTCTACGACCGCCTAGGATTCCTGTCAGAGAATGTTTGGGAACCCGTGTTCCTCCCATTTCTGTCACTGTCACTCCTACAACCATTCTTTCCCCAAATTTTAGGGGACGAAAATGCATTAAATATCGTCTTGGTCCAAAAAAAAGTGTACCCAGAGTACAAGATAAGCCTTTACCATGGTCAAAGAAATCAAGGAACAGTAAGAGATTACCTGGTAAAGTGTCTGGTTGAGGCACTAGGGGGCCCATTGATTCTCAGCATATGGATGTCACCAATAAGTCACTCGACCCCAAGATACTTCTATCTGAGAAGATGGTGTGGCGACCTAAGGTCGTTGAACCTACACATACGGAAGAGCCCGTGATGAAAAATTCCAGAGAAAATTCCACATGTGATGTGTTGCCTGCTGCAATCGCCGTTGAAAACATTGCTTGTCAGTTATCACAGGCTGATCTCAAGGTGTCCAAAAGGACCCAATTGAGCTAAAGTTGGAAAAACTCAGAAAAGACATCAAGCACTTTTCTAAAGAAAGGGAAGCTGAATTGGATGATGAAGAGGATTTGACTTATTATATGGATGAGAATTTCACCGAAAGNAAACTCAGAAAAGACATCAAGCAGTTTTCTAAAGAAAGGGAAGATGAATTGGATGATGAAGAGGATTTGACTTATTATATGGATGAGAATTTCACCGAAATAAATGTGGTGGAAACCTGAGCATCTTCATACTTACGAGAGGCACCAGGAGAAGAGAATGTTGTGGAAATATTGCAAAAGATTATTCAGCAAAAAGATGAGCAGATGGAGTACAAGAAAGCAAAAATGGAAGAAATGATGGCTGTTATTATGACTTTACAAAGCCAGCCACAGTCTCCAAAGAGAGTGCCTGTCGAGGTAAATTAACCGGATGTGGTACATATCGACCATAATAAAAAGGAATCCACTTCTGTTAATAAAGAAGAACAGGGTAAGAAAGATCATGTCCAGAATTCGATACCGGAGAAAGACATTAAAAGTATGATAGAACAACAGGTGAAAGAAACATTGATACCATCTAAATGCAGTGCATCAATTCTAAGGGGTAGACCATATCCTGAAGAATTTGATGTCGTGCAATATCCCAAGGGTTTTGTACCACCTCTGTTTAAAACTTTTGATGGAACAGGAAACCCTCGACAACATGTGGCACATTTTCGCGCCAGTTGTTGCAATGCAGGGGGAAATGATGCTCTACTCTTCCGACAATTTGTCAGTAGCCTATCAGGAGTGGCATTTGATTAGTATGCAAAATTACCAAATGGTTCCGTTAAAATGTTTGCAGAATTAGAAGATCTTTTCATTAAACAATTGGTTGGGGATCGACACCATATCACTGTCGGTGACTTGGTGATCGAGAAATAAACNGTACATGAAAGCAAAAATGGAAGAAATGATGGCTGCTATTATGACTTTACAAAGCCAACCACAGTCTCCAAAGAGAGTGCATGTCGAGGTAAATTAACCGGATGTGGTACAGATCGACGATAATAAAAAGGAATCCACTTCTGTTAATAAAGAAGAACATGGTAAGAAAGATCATGTCCAGAATTCGATACCGGAGAAAGACAATAAAAGTATGATAGAACAACAGGTGAAAGAAACATTGATACAATCTAAAGGCGGTGCATCAATTCCAAGGGGTAGACCATATCCTGAAGAATTTGATGTCGTGCTATATCCCAAGGGTTTTGTACCACCTCTGTTTAAAACTTTTAATGGAACGAGAAACCCTCGACAACATGTGGTAGATTTTCGCGCCAGTTGTTGCAATGCAGGGGGAAATGATGCTTTACTCTTTCGACAATTTGTCAGTAGCCTATCAGGAGTGGCATTTGATTGGTATGCAAAATTACCAAATGGTTCCGTTAAAATGTTTGCAGAATTAGAAGATCTCTTCATTAAACGATTTGTTGGGGATCGACACCATATCACTGTCGGTGACTTAGTGATCGAGAAACAAAGAACAGATGAAACTTTAGTGGATTACATTCTGCGTTGGAGGAATCTAAGCATGAAATGCGAACCGCAACTTCAAGAACAACATGCGATTGAAATCCTATTAAAGAGTATTCATGGACCAATTGTTTTCCTCCTCAAGGGGTTTACGATTAAAACTTTTGAAAAATTACTCAGTAAGGCCGGGAATCTTTAAGAGGAAGCAAAACAACTTGGTTTCATTGAGAAATTGGAAAAATAGAGACTCGTAAAAGTCTTCGAGAAGAAGTCTGGGACTGTTGCAACTATTGATAAGGGTAAGCAACCATTGGAGATAAAAGTTAAACAACCACAATCGAGCCATCAGCCTCCTCAGCAATACCGTACACAATCATCCCAACAGAGGACTTATCAGGCAAATAATAGGTCAACTCCAACCCTGACAGAGCGTTTGAACAGAGTATATCCTCTTAAAGATGAAGCTGTTGGTAAAATGTTTTGCAATCTGATCAAGAAACCGGGATTCAGCTTGTCAGAACCAAAGAAGGCTGATGAGGTAGATAAGAAGGATCACCCATTATATTTCCCATATCATAGAATGATTGGACATACTCTGTAGAATTGCTTTTCTTTCAAGAATTGGTTGCAATATAATCTCAGGGATGGGAACATAACGATCCCGAAAGAGTATATGAAAGAACCTGAACAAGGTTCAATCAATACAGTTTCGGTTGATCCCACTATTCCGATCGATCCTTACGCAGTCGAAGATGGGTGGAATACAGTTTGGACAAAATATTCAAAGAAAATACTGAATCAAATTCAGAATACTTTAGTACAAGCTGCAATTCAAGATCAAGAACCTGTTATGCCAGTATTGTCGATTACGGTAGAAGAAGATTCAAAGAAGACTGAAAAACCCATTGAAAAGCTGAAATGTGAAATGAAACTCGATCCTCCGAGATTAGTTACTACGAATTTGGGAGAGGAATCTCTTAAACCACTGACTTTGTATGATTTCTTCTTTGCTCCACCAGGGGTACGTAATACTATGGAATTTGACTTTGGCTATGTTTTGACTGTTTCTGTTGATGGTATAATTGGGGATGTCTCACCTAATCCCGATAATAATCTCAGTCATTCTAATGATTCTCAAATCATACAGAGTTCTAATACACGTAACGGTAAACCAGGAGGAAATATTGATGATAACAATTATGATTCAGAAGAAGATGCACCAATTTTTGAATTTCATGGATCGTCGATTGCAATAGAGCTATAGTCTTCGGATTCAGAAGGAATCCTGGAAGAATCAGTTACTCCAGCTCATGAAGAGGCAATTCTAAATCAAGTCATGATTCAGAAGAGGTGACAAAACTAAATTTGAGAAGTGGAAAAGTATTACCTCTGATAATGGGTCCAAAGGATGCAATGAAACAAACAACTATTCATGATAATCCAGTCCCACCGATCGATGAAACATCTGTCCGAAATGGAAATAAGCATTGAAGTGGACCATAATGTGCTAGCCCATCTCGAGAAATTACCTGCTAAGTTGAGTATAAACGATGCCTTGATCCTATCAAAGGAAATGAAGAGGCTTTCATAAAAGCTTTGCTAGACCCAGAGATTTGTTTAGCTCAACTTTCTAGTACTTCCTCAGATGAGGTTTGTTCATTAAGAGAACAAGAAAAATTAACGTTCACAAAGGATGATTTACTACTTGGGACTGCTGATCATAATCGTCCGTTGTACATTTTTGTCAACATGGACAACTTCATGCTCTCGAGAGTATTAGTGGATCCAGGGGCATCCATTAATATAATGATTTTACGGACTTTGGCATATTTGGATATAGACACAAGACAAATAACTGCTGATAAGATGATGTTAAGAGGCTTTAATCAGAAAGGGGAAAGAGCTCTTGGATCAATTACATTACTGATGAGAATTGGAGAATTAGTGACAACTGCGAAATTTCATATCATTGATTTTTGAGACTTCGTTCAATGCTCTCTTGGGCCGAGCCTGGATTCATGAGAACAATTTAGTTCCTTCGTCATTACATCAATGCATAAAGTATTATTTAGAAGGACAAGAATATTGTATAAAGAGAGATCTACAACCATTTTTTATTCATGAAATAGGCATTCATGAAGATGCCAATTACTATAATCCTTTGAAAAAGAATGTTACGCTTCAAGATGATATTACAAGAAACGTAAAGGATCCAGAAGATATACAAAGACAAGATCATCTGATATTGATTCAACAATATTTTATTACCCCTTCACAACAAAAGGGTGAGAGTTCCTCTAGAACTCGTATCCGAGGTCANAAACTATCATTCTTATGTTGACATACATCACTCATTCCTTCCTTGAGTAGGTATTGCCAACTTCCTTTGATTTTGGGGCCACTGTTTAATCACCCATAAACAGAAAGGTTTCGGAATCCTTAAATTCTAAATAAAATGGATTCCCAATAGGTGTGAGATGTTAGGAGATGATTCGTAGGAGTGAGTTTGATTCGAGAAGCTTTCTTTTTAAATCACAAACACATGTCCTACACATCCTATTCTTTCCTTTATTTTATGACATTTTGATTTGATTATTTAAAATCTATAAATAAAGCTTAAGATGTATATATATATAAAGAAATTTGTTCGGATAAGTCTCGAAAGAGACGCTCAGTTGAATGATTTGATTTGATTCAAGATAGTTGTCCTAGATTCTTGCAACCACGGCTACAAACATCGTGAATCTAATTTCTGAAAAATTTGAAATTACAGAAAATAACTACACCAAAGTTAATCTTCTCCTTCAACACTAGAATGGACTTGGTTGTAAACAAGAACAAACTGCCTGATAGAGCCATCATTCGCTTTGGACAAGGATTCGACAATACCTACATTAAGTTTGTCGTACTGAGAAATAAAATCCCTGAAATGGTAGAGCCCATAGTCGAATTCAACCTGAAGTCGATACATGAGTTCCCACCTTTGAAAGGGTGTCAGCTGAGAAGAGCGTTGCTACTGTTACAAAGATTGCTAAAATTGTTAAGGATATCGTGGAGATAACTGTTACTACCCCCACCGCTCTAGTCACTGCACCTATCACTTTCCCCGCTCGACTTAAAGGGAAGGAGATTCAGGTTGATGACGAGCCTATCGTTGTGAAAGGTTCGACGTTCTTGACAACACCTTCTGTGTTTGAAATAGGGTCTAGTTCGAGGTCTGCACCTCTGGCCAGGACTCAGAGAAGGAACAAGAACCGAAGAATAGCTAAGATCAAGAAAGTGAAAGCTGCCGAGGTTGTTGCCTCAATTTCCTTGGATGAAGATGAAGAAATTGGATTACCCGAGACCTCCCCTCTTTTAAGAGGGAGCAGGTTTCATCCACTATATGCTGCTCTTGATGAAGAGGATCTCCAGAAGATCGCTGTTGCGCCGTCTCAATTCTACCACCGTAATAATCAAATAAAGACCAAAGGATTCGTACCATTAATGTGAGTTTGTATGGTCTTTGAAAAGGTGGCAAAGAAAGAAAGATGTTTTGTTGACGAAATCCTCAATAGGATGGGAGGCGTTGTATCACCCCAAATGAGGAGACAGATACTGAAGAATAATAAGTTTGTTTCATAATCTGCAAAGAAATTTGAGAAAGGGAGAGAAGGTTTGCTTCTGCAAACCTCTTAGAGAGTCCGTACAGATGATCATCATTTAAGTTCCGCTTCCGCCACTCCACGACCGCCTAGGATTCCTGTCAGAGAAAGTTTGGGAACCCGTGTTCCTCCCATTTCTGTCACTGTCACTCCTACAACCATTCTTTCCCCGAATTTTAGGGGACGAAAATGCATTAAATATCATCTTGGTCCAAAAATAAGTGTACCCAGAGTACAGGATAAGCCTTTACCATGGTCAAAAAAATCAAGGAACAGTAAGAGATTACCTGGTAAAGTGTCTGGTTCAGGCACTAGGGGGCCCATTGATTCTCAGCATATGGATGTCACCAATAAGTCACTCGACCCCAAGATACTTCTATCTGAGAAGATGGTGTGGCGACCTAAGGTCGTTGAACCTACACATACGAAAGAGCCCGTGATGGAAAATTCCAGAGAAAATTCCACATGTGATGTGTTGCCCGCTGCAATCGCCGTTGAAAACGTTGCTTGTCAGTTATCACAGACTGATCTCAAGGTGTCCAAAAAGGACCCAATTGAGCTAAAGTTGGAAAAACTCAGAAAAGACATCAAGCAGTTTTCTAAAGAAAGGGAAGATGAATTGGATGATGAAGAGGATTTGACTTATTATATGGATGAGAATTTCACCGAAA